>PNEQ01002159.1:0-10368 GCA_003012365.1 Medauroidea extradentata | reverse complement strand
GGGGGGGGGGGGGGGGGGGGGGGGGGAGTGCGATAGCAGCGAGAGTAAGCCTGGAAATAACTATACAGTTTTAATGTAAATTATAATAACAGCAATCTACAGACAAAGAAATGAGACTAGAATTAATCATAATAATTATGTATGGTAAATGTATTTTTGAGTGCGGCCATGAGCGATGCTAGCGCTGCCGGCACACATCACGTGCGACCAGCGCGCGCACCTCTCAGCCCAGTTGTTCTCTAGCATGCAGTGCGGCCCGTTGTGTTTTTGCGAGGGAGCCTACATCTTTGTCTTCACCTAATCGTCGTTCATTCTGTTTGTTAGTAATTTTATCCAGGACCTTTTGCATCGTTACCTCCCTCGCACACACCGTTAAAGTGATCAACATTGTGTTTTGTTTTGATCCATTCATAAATATAACACTTAGCCGCCAGCAGAGGCATTTGGTTAGCGTGACCACGTGGTCAGTGGTCACTTCAATTTTTGAGAATTCCAGATTAATTACGTAATTTTCTGTAATAAAGTTAAGTAGAGGAGAACACGGGGAAAGAGTTACGGCCAAGTTGTAAGTGTGTGTAAAGTCTAATGTAACCTAAACACGTGGTCGAGTAAAAGAGTGAAACTAAGAGGTATCTCGTTATTTCGAGTAGCTAGTTTTGTTCCATTGCAGCGTGTGAAGCGTGCTCCTGGTCTACAGGGAGCGGAAGAGCGTAAGTATCAGTGACACCATCCTGAAGGGTGCTTCATGGCCCCTACACGCTGAGATATCTCGTGTCTCCCCGACTCAGCCGGGGCAATAGTTGAATGGCGCCCATTTACATTAATACCTACGTAGTTTATCGCCATCAGGAACGAAACGGTGTCACTACTATAAATTACAAAACTTCATCAATTATTATAAGTTATTCTATGTTTCCTTGTTTCCACGCTTCAATACAAATTACACACTTCACTAAACATTTCCAGAAAGTTAAAAAAATTTGGCGTTTAAATGACTGACGTGGCTACCTGACTAAATGATAGCCACACTGAGGGTATTATTCCCAATAAAATAAAATAAACGCAAGATAACTTGATCAAATTAAATGTAAATTATGGAAGTAGTCTCTCTTTCCTTGGTGGGAGGGATATGGGGGAACACATAAGTTAATGCTATTTCCACAGCAAATTTAAAAAAATTGTAAAAAAAAAAAAATTGTAAAACCATAAATTTTTAACACAGGTTTTCCTTTGAATGTTTTCTAAATAGCTGAACATTTTATACATAAATGTTAAGAATAGTCATTGACAAAAAGATTTATACAGCCAAGAGACTTTCACTTAAAGGTGACGAGGAAAGTGGCGAGCCGTGCTCTCCTAAGCACTGATCGTGTTTGTGTTCTGCTTACACAACATTTAAAATGGGAACACCGTTATGTTAAAAAAGCAAACCGTACCAACATATCTAACTATGATTCTATATCCACAGGCATTTATAAAAATTCACAGGGGTAGGGTGGGTCATCCAAAATTTTAAATTGTTAGTGTTCAAAATTCAACCCGAATGAAATTTACCAGTGTTTGAAAAATCAACTAATAGCCAACAGTATATTATATTTCAATATAAGTGTAAAACAACATGTAAAGAATACAATGCAGCATAGCATTTAGAAAAATATTTTTCGTGTAGAAAATATGTAGGTTTTTTTTTATTCCTGCCATCATAAAACCTTGAATGAAATGTCAACCGTTCATCAAATTCTGAAAATAGACAAAACCTGGTCACATGACTGAGATAACCTACCCTACTCAAGCGGGGATTTTCATAAATGCCTTACATTTCCCAAATTTTCTCTCAGAAAATATGCAGTACATAAAATTGACAAATCCACCAAATGTTGCTAAATTAATAAACATTTTAAAATGACCTATAACTAGAGACATGATTTTATGGTGAATTGTGATATAACAAAATAACACAGAAATTTTGTTATAAAAACGAAATAATGTGAAATGTGCCGAAGTCTGTCACGAGATGCCGACTTCCCGTTGTCAAAAGTTGCGCAAAAAAGTAAAGTGTGTATAAGATGATGGTAATACAAGACTTAAAAAATAATTTTTTACAGTTCTTTATATTTTAGCATTACATACTGTATTCAAAAAACCAACCACAAAATTTTTTCCAACAGCTTCATGGAACACAACACAAACATAAGTAATATTATCAGAAGTTCCACTAAAGATTACATGGTTGACGGTAAACACACAAAACTATTTTTGTATATTTGGACACAGTGATACCAACTTAACGCATCAAACCGCAATGAAGCGCTAGTGTAGCACACTCTGTTTGCATTCAGATTGTTTATTTAGTTATTTGAATATCTAAGAATAGTTGCAGTTTTATTTTATATATATCATTCTTTTTCTACCCCAGTTACGACAAGGTCGTGGCGGTATAGAACTTGTCAATTTTGTATACTGTACAGAAATGTTTTATTATTTGTTATTTAGTCCACAAAACCAGCAAACGCAAATATTACCGTTTCTAGTTTATGATTTCACTCACTTTTAAACGCAGGCTTGTTGAATTTTGCTATAGTAAACCAATGTAAAGATGCAGTTTACT
Organism: Medauroidea extradentata; assembly: GCA_003012365.1. Taxonomy (NCBI): domain Eukaryota; kingdom Metazoa; phylum Arthropoda; class Insecta; order Phasmatodea; family Phasmatidae; genus Medauroidea; species Medauroidea extradentata. The sequence goes on along the minus strand of PNEQ01002159.1, from coordinate 7,760 downwards.
CAGCAAGTAATACAACCCCACCACCAACTCGCCCCATCAGTACAGTGAGAAAAATTCTGAAACTACTACAAAACAGAAATAGCTGCCAGCTACCTTGAAACTTCTTTGTGAGAAACACAGTTCCGAGATCTGCAGGGATGCTGTCGAAGCCACAAGCACTGACGATGTACACTCCTTTTTCTTTGGCTGCATCATGATAATCCAGTTGCATTTTTTCCATGTACTACAAGACAGACTCGTGTGAGAAAGCACCTCGGCCAATTGAATATGTTAGGAAATTCAACAGTAGAAATTTTACTGAGCAAAACGTATCCAACAAACGTTTTACACCTACCACATTGCATACTTAACACATCAACATTTTATAACGGAGTTGCAGAAATCACTGTTATTTTGTAACTTTGAATACTTAAAGATTCATTACATTACAACTATTATACATATGTAGATTTATACTGATCAAGCGCCAGTAATAAAAACAGATAAGCAATTCTTTCTAACTAATTCCATAAAATTGCTAAAAGTAAACAGTGCAAAACAATTGTAACTTTTTACACCCTACAATACAACAGGGTTCATTTGAGGATGAAAATTTGTCTGTAATAATTTTAATAGAGGAGAAAATTAATTTATCAAAAATGTGAAACAATTCATACTTCTACATAGCCAAAAGCCCTTTTGAAATTTATTATGAAAAACAGATAAAGTATCATTTTCATGGCAGTCAGTGGCTTTAATTCAGCAGCATGATGTTCAGTGGACCCAGTGATTGGCATTGGTATCACATTAAATACAATATTACACTATTTACATCAGCACATATAATTACAAAACATAATAATACTCATGATATCAATCACCAATAAATATAACTTATTTAAGAAGACTATACTTACGTCACTGATCACTTAACAAATTGAACAACTGCACAATTAGAAAGCAATTACTTCAACAACATAAATAAAACAAGCAAACAAGAACAAGTTACAATGTTAGCGAAATACTAATAACATTTTGCAGAAATCCAGATAATTCATCAGTTATACAAAAACACTGAAAATACATCAATAAATACTCTAGTGAAATGTGTCACTGTGTAAATGAATTAGTAAAATAGAGGATCTTGGACGCCATTGGGTATAAGTGATATCTTCATGAAATATGAGTTTAATGCATATATTGATTCTTAAAAAATAAAGAAATAATATTGTGGCCGAGAGGTGTACGTGTCACAGTCTCGTGGACCATTCTGTGACAGTTACAATTACATAAACAACAGTCAAAAGAGGTGCTCTTAGCGTGAGAACGTAGCAAACATAATACTGTTTATATTTAACTGTCATATTATGTACATTAATGAAGTTGAAAACTTCAATTATTGTTTAAAGAGTAAAATTAATTTCTGCTTAACTTAGCTGGGTGCGATCAGAAGCAACAAACTATGACGGAAGAAAAACAACACAAATGACAGAACAAGCATGCACACAGACACGAGCTGGAAGTACATGAAGACACACACCTGTGGTTCTCCGCTAACATCTACATGGTGGGTGCCCATGGCCACACAAGCTTTAACCACCGCCTCCCCATAGAACCTGTACGGACCAGCACAGTTTATTATGATACGAGTTCGCCCTGCCATTTCCTTCAACGACGCCATGTCACTCACATCCGCAATAAGTACAGAAATTTTTTTAAAGTCTTCACCTACAAAAAAAGAAAATAAATAAAGTACGTAAACATCCAGCTGCAACAAACATCTTTAAAGAGAAATAAGTTCATAATGTAGGTAGTACCTAATTAAAGCTTGTGACAGCAAAATAGCGTGAAATTAAAACAAAATAATTAGATACAACAGGAAATATGAGACATGTTTAAAATTTGAGCTGTCATCAAGAAGCAACATTTAAAAGCAAGATTCAAAGGTACCAAGGATACCCCGCTATGCAGATTTCAGTTTGTGTTCAAAAATATTTTCCCCAAGTGCTACCATGTTGCAATGGTAAAGCATGGAGGTTTCCACCAAAAATACAGGTGTTCTATAGTAACATATTCTGTCTATTAAAACCACTTACAGTTAAAAATATGAATCAGCAATAATGAGATAAAGAAGGGCTAACTGAACAGTCCACATAAAACTATGCATCAAGCCACAAAACAAGCTGCAATGTAATTTACAGATGAATCAAATTTTCACCCTTCTTATCATATCATTTCCTTTGATCAAATTATTGACTTCCTATTACTCTTGCCACGAAGCACAATATAATACATGATGAGTACGACACCTTACTCTAAGTTTGGGATTATCTACTTACAACATAGAATGTTTCATCATTAAAATAATGTTAGCAACATAAAAAAGCATGTTTCTACAAAATTTAAGAATTATGGTTCAAAATTATAATGGGCGCGGTCTACCACAATTTTCATCACCATTTTTTCTTTATTTTTTATTTGTACCAGATATTTTTTTTCTTATTTTAGGCACAAAATATGACGAAATTTGGCTTTTATGAAATTTTTTTATCTCTCATAGTTTTAGCGTAATGGCTTGTTAAAGTCATATTTTGCATGTTTCCGTTTTCACGACTACAGTACACTAAAACCAACAAATATACTAAACCACAAAAAATCACAGTGGATTAAGACATTTCAGGCTACAATGTCATGCTCATAAAATTAGAGAATAAAAATTATTTGAATTTTAAAAATATTTTCAAGTTGCAAATTTTAAAAATTCAATATTTTTTTAAAAATACAAATAATTTTTATTCTTTAATTTTATGAGCATGTCATTGTAGCCTGCAATGTCTTTATCCAGTGTGATTTTTTTTGAGTTTGTTATATCAGTTGGTTTTAGTGTAGTCGTTAAAACGGAAATATGCAAAATATGACTTTAACAAGCCATTACGCGAAAACTATGAGACAAAAAAAGTTCATAAGAGCCAAATTTATTCACATTTTGTGTCTAAAATAAGAAAAAAAAATTTGGTACAAATAAATAATAAAATAATGGTGATGAAAATTGCGGTAGACTGCGCCCTTAATGCATCTTTGTCAGCATTGGTAAAGCTCTAAGTTTCATGTATAAAAATTATATTATGATAGGTGAAAATGTTATACTGCATAAATATAAGAATATTTTACTAACAAGGGGCAGAGGTGGCCGAATGGTCAGATCATTCGCCTCCCAACACGACGATATTCGGGTTCAATTCCCGACAAACAAGCAACTTATTAATGCTATTTTATTAAATTACCCGTTTTCTCAGACAGCTCCACAAGCAACTTTTCAAGCTTCGCCTTGTTTCTGCCAGCAACGCCCCATGTCAAATTGCCTTTTTCTTTTGCCAACTTAGCCAATTCAATGACAGCGTACTTCCCGGTAAATCCAGTAGCACCAAACACAACTGCGTCAAGTCTGGTTTCTGATGTCATTGCTCTATTTTTTAGATACAAATCTGAAATTAAAAATTTACAAATAAAAATAAGTTCTTAAACCAAATACAGACTCCAAAACTAAGTACAGTAGCACGCAAATTTTGGCTTGGAAAGAACAACTTGCTGTCTTACTACAAAGCAGACATACAGTATAGTATGGTATACAGCACAAGCCATGTTAAGTTGGCGGGTAAAGAGCTGGAATGTGTTGCATATAATATTACTACCGTTTTAAATTTGAATAGCCAATTTACATAGGTCGATTTCATTCCGGCATTTAGAGACTACTAGGTGTTTTTGCAGCGGCCTGCTGCTTGAAATTTTTTAATTTGCCCTTTACTCAGTAGCTGCCACTCGCCATCTAAGCTGGCGCGCAGTGTACCTAGTATAATTTATTGCATCTGTCAGATCTTTTTGTGCACATTTTTGTACAAAAATATTGGACAAGTCACTGTAAAAAAAAAGCTACAATTAATTTGACATTAAACAAGACTGTCGTTCTGGTCTGAATACGACTTCATTGTTTATTAACCAGCATACATGACAAAACTGTTAGAGAGAGTGTGGAGGAGAACTGAGAGTGGTAGACAGTCCATGCTTGTAAGGACGGTAAGGAAGTGGAATGTCCTGCAAAATTACTTGGTGACTGTGAGGGGGGCTGGGGGTTTAGGAAGGAACTGGAAGGATGAGACTCAGTTGGCCGGTCTATTGGAGGACCTGGTGAAAGCTATTGATGAGGGTAAACAAATGGATGCCTGTTTTATTGACTTTGAAAAGACATTCGACAAGGTGCCTCATGGCAAACTTATGCAAAAGGTGGATGACCTATTAGGAGACAAGAGGTTGGTAGGGTGGATAGGAGATTTCCTCGAGGGAAGGGTTCAGGGAGTAAAAGTGGGGGGTACTGTGTCTATTGAGAGAAAGGTCTCTTCAAGGGTGCCACAGGGAAGTGTGCTGGTTCCAATATTGATTACCATAATGGTTAATGATATAGGTTTGGAGGTTCCCAGCAGAATAAGATTATTTACTGATGATTGTGTGCTCTATTCAGTGGTGGGACGCGAGAAAAAGATAAAGGAAGATATTGAGCGGATAAGGCTGTGGACACTTGAAAACCAAGTGAAGATAAATTTTAGAAAAACTAAACTCGTGCAGTTTACAAGGAAAAGGCAGGGAAGTCTATAGCTGGACAGGGCAGGAAATAAGCGAAGAACCCGAGTATAAGTACCTAGGAGTAGTTCTACACGAAAATCTTGGGTGAAAAAGCCAAGTTCAGAGAGTGGTCGCAAAGGGTAGGAAAGTGCTAGGAATGATGGGTAGGATATTAAAGCGAACCAGATCAGAGGTGAAGGAGAAGGCCTACAATACCATGGTCCGGCCTGTTATAAAGCACGCTGCAGCTAAGTGGAACCCCCATGTTGAGGTGAAGGTGAAGGAACTGGAGAAGGTGCAGAGAAGGGCTGCCAGATGGGTCAAGGGTAAGTGGAGAAGGCGGGGGAAAGATGGAGAGGATGAAAGTAGTTTCAGGCCATCAATGATGATGAGGGATATGGGATGGCACTCACTGAAGGATAGGAGGAGGATGGAAAGACTGGTTAGGATGTATAAAATAGTTAAAACGGGACAGAGGATGGAGTGCACTAGCTGAACATCTAGATAAGGGTGGATATAGGGGTAGAGGCAACAACAGTAAAAAGATACAGCGGGTCTGGCAGAGGATGGGACAGGGACTACAGTCAATGCTGGTTAGGACAGTCAGGGAGTGGAATTTGTTGCAGGAGGATGTGGTGTCATTGCAGGGTGTGGGACAGTTTAGGAGGGCTTTGGAGAGGATGTTGTAGTGGTGTTTGGATGCTTGCCCAATAGCAAGAAAATTATTATTATATTATTATTATTACGCTGAAATACTTACAAAAATGTATAAAAGTTATTCTACGCAACAGCAACATTTTAAATTAAAAGCAATCTTAATAACTATGGCTAACTCACATAAGTACATACTGTAGTAAAAATATGGCATATAACTTAAAAATTTAATCTTACACATTAATACTTAAAAATTGCAGTACATTAAAAACCATGTCAATTTAACAGGCATTCAATCATTTGACCACTGGTTACACTTCGTACATCTGGTCTCGAGCCAAAACCGTAAAAAAATATATATATATATTTCTGCTAGCTCGCCACAACAGTATCATATTCTTTGAATAAGTATAATTAAAGTTCTTCAAAGTAACAATCTACAACAATTTTGAAAATTTTTAACTTTACAGTCTTGTTAGGACTGGTTAGGATGTATAGATAGAGGAACAAGATGGAGTGCACTAGCTGAACATCTAGAGAAGGGTGGATATAAAGGTAGAGGCAACAACAGTAAAAAGATACAGCGGGTCTGGCGGAGAACGGGGCGGGGACTACAGTCAATGTTAGTTAGGATGGTCAGGGAGCATAATATGTTGCGAGAGGAGGTGGTGTCATTGGGGGGTATGGGACAGTTCAGGAAGGCTTTGGAGAGGATGTTGTAGGGGTGTTTGGATGCTTGCCAACAGGTGCTTGCCCAACAGCACTTAACTTTTGTCTCACCAAAATATTGGATGCTTGCCAACAGGTGCTTGCCCAACAGCACTTAACTTTTGTCTCACCAAAATAAACACATGGAAAATAAGAACATTTTTAACTTGTAGTTGTACTAATTATGTCTGCTCTAGGCTAGCTTATTTATAGAGAATTTCTAAATCAAAATTAAGTTGTGCCTGTATCTCATCCTCTGTCCTTCCTGTATAATTCAGATTACCGTAATGTCATCTGCAAACAATGTCATCATCCCTCAAAGGTTGATGTCACCAATGACATTCATGTAGATCAGGAATTGAATACTTAGGCCTTGGGGCATATATTTTATATACACAAGGGTATTATTTGAGGGGTTTATATTAACAGTCTGGTACTGATTACATTGATAACTCTGCAACCCCTTCCAAGCAATTCTTGAAGGTCTTACAATACCAAGAAAAAGACTAAACAAAACTATGAATTGTTTCCCTGTCACAGGTACAAAGTTTTTCAATACCCTTCTTGTTAATGTAAGGAATTATAACAAAACTAAATTTGTAAAATGTGTTAAGACCTGGCTTATTAGCTATCCTTTCTATAAATTCTCTGAATTTTATGTAACTGATACATTGAGCACGTGTAACTGATTGTTTAAATATTATATACAGCACGTAATGCTAAATGGCGATTTAAAATAAAATTTTGTATCTTGTATCTTCTAATTCCTGCTAATTCATATTCAAATAGTAGGATTTTGTGACTATGTATAATGTATTTTTTTAAATCAATAAAGAATACTGCAGCAATGTGTTTACTTTTATGCGACCTTTGAACTTGTATCATACAATTGACCACTACATTTGTAGTGCTCAATACACTTCCATCCCATATTGTACCTCAAAGCAGTAACGTGTACTGTTTAATAGGAAGGCCAATATTCTTTCACAGTTTTCCCAACTACCCCAGTTACCATAGGATGACACTTACTGGTCTGTAGTTCGAGGTTGCATACAGTGTCTACTATCGCAAATTGGTACAACCCTTGCTGTTTCACACAAGTCTGGTACTTTGAAATTTGTTAGACACTTATTAGTTCTGTGATAACACCAGACAGTAAAGTGTTACCTTTTTTTAGTGAGTTAACTATTAAACTACAAATTCAGTTTCCACTGGGCTTCCGTGTGCATATAGTTCTAAGACACTTCATCATTTACGTAAAGGATTGTGACTGATGAAAACTAAATACACAGTGGTCAACAGCTGTGGGTAGTTGGCCAACAAGGTGGTCAGCTATTTGAATAATAATAATTCATTAAAAGAATTAGCTATTCTTTAATCACCTGTAATCTTGAGTCCATTTTACAATAGCTAACGGATATATATTTCCAGTCTTACTAGAATTTCATTCATCCACGTCCATGCTTTACGTATATTATTATTATTAGCTACTCTAGACCCAAATACTGTGATTGTGGTTTGTGTTTTCAATGTATTACCTGGTTGCATTATGCTTTATAAAGAGTTCAGTATGTTCTGGGACCTTGGGTCTAGTTCTTATGTCTTATGTCTAGTTGAGCATTGGTTATCTTTTGATGAGTTAAACCTTTTAAATATACAAGGATTTATGTTGGGTGAACATTTTTGTAGGCCAACTGGAAAACATGGTGGCTCTGTTATATATTTAAAAGATACTTTAACTAGTAAATCATTAAATCATATTGTGAGTAAATATTCTTGTATTTATGATTTTGAAGTATGTG
>PNEQ01002158.1:0-24274 GCA_003012365.1 Medauroidea extradentata | reverse complement strand
AAAAATCACAATTCAGTAAAATTCAGAAAACCTAAATGAACCATTAAGATAATTTTAATTTATCACATATTGATAAAATAATTAGTATTTAAACATTTCATATCAATATTCAATTAAATTTAATGACAAAGTAATGGGATGTAGTAGTTAGTATTATCAAGCAAATAAAATAAAATGAACAGTCTGTAATCCCATTACAACTCAGAGTTATTTATGTGTAAGTAGCTACGAGGTTACTTATCCTATGGTTAACTTGCATCTTTGTTCTCGTTTGAATAGTACAATTTATTTGCAATTCAAAGATGGGAAATACGAAAAGATCGAATTAAGTCAACTGGTAACTAATATCTAAGTTTATATTTCAACACTAAACTTTCAAAACAAACTTGTTTTGAACCAGTGCTCTCGTGTGACGTTGCAACCAATGGTGTCCATTAGAGTGCAGTGTGAAAAGCACAGAGAGTTCAAAAAACTTTATGCTAAAAAATGGGATATTGACATGCCGTTAGAAAAATTTAGAATTGGAGGCCCTTCGTTAAAAATTTTTATTAGTATGAAAAGTTCAATAATAATGACCTTGTTTGAGCAAGTTTGGCAATTCGCAGAAAATAAAGTAATCGATGTGTTGGAAAAATAGAAACTTGCAAAGTTTGCTATCATCTTCGTTCGTAGTTGATAGTTTATAGAGACAGTGATTTCCCCCTTGTACAGTATGGCCAGAAGCAATCGCATAGTAGGCACACCATGCGAAAATGGGTAAATGTTAGTGGCAGCATGTTGTACAGACATATTTTACATGCACAGTGTTAAAAGTAGTAATATAGCGTTGTAGTTAGTCCCATCTAGCACTCCACATATATCTTACTACTGTTCTGGTCTGTATGTTATGGGTGAAAGTTAAAATCCCTAGCAATCCAAACATGATTCTGGGTTTACTTGACGTAACATACATAAAATACACGGTCGTAGGTAAAATAATACCTGGATGTGGAGCGCAAGAGGGGCTTTCCCCATGCAGGGTGGCCAAATTTCGCAAGTAAAATAACACAGTACATAATTTTGCCACTTACATTTTTTCTTCAATTTAGTCCAGGATTCGCGTGGTCTATGTTCTGGGCAACATGTGTATAACTAATTGAGGCGTTGGAAGGCGGCTCCTCTCAATTTATTTTAGAAATAATGACAAAGCATGGTCTTGAATAAGTGTTATAACTTATTTTTCTGTCAGATGTGTTATGTAAGTTTTATAAACCGAGAGAAAAAACCGCCAAAAAACCTTTTGTGCCAACATTATCTTTTCCCTTTTCCCTTAACAGATGACGACTTGATGTTCGCATGTGGGAATCTTGCCGGGCGATGCCGTTGGTCGGCGGGTTTTATCGAAGATCTATCGTTTCCCCCGCCCTTTCATTCCGGTGCTGCTCCATACTCACGTCATGTCATCCTTCACCAACTCTTAACACCTCGATAAACGCTGTCCAAAATCTCTCTCTCACTCAGAGATCTATTTTCGATCTGTTTGTGTTTCTGTGTATATGTGCGTACGTCTGTGTCTTCTCTCACTTCTTAATACTTTGGATTCAAATACCTTTATATGGGTACACACATGTAGTATTAAGAGGGCGTGGTAGATAAATAAGCGCTGAGTTCTAAAATTGAAATCTACAGTTTTTGAAAGTCAGTATAGAAACACTACAAAAAACAATCTTTGATAATTGTATTTGCCAACTTTATGAGCAAACATTTACCAGGAATGATGCACTTGTTAAGCGTGATATCTTGCGCCGCAATTAAATGTACGAGATTTCGCGTTGTTATTCATTGTATTTTTTTTCTCAATTTTATAGTTTTTAAAAATATGACCTAAATGCCAACTGAACGAATGTGCAGAGTACTGCGCCAGCGTAGTAGGCAAACCGCCTGGCATATGTTACACAGGTTGCATAGTGACGGGCAACATTTGAAAAGACTACGAATTGAATTTCAACCAATGACCTGAGTGTCCCACAAAGGCGAACTTTTATATTTCTACCAAACGTTTCTTTCTTAATCGATTCAAAAAAATTTATTAAAATGTACGGTTAGTACTTTTCAAACAGTTGCACCTCTACATATTTTAATAATGTTAGTGGGATCATATTACAAAATGCAAACAAACACTTTAACAGCTTTGTTCACATACGATGTTTACGAAAAATTGGTCTACCACGTACTTTTTTTCGTACGGTGAACAAAAGAATTTCCAAACCTTTTAATTTAAGGGTGCGCACCTCCCGTAATAGTAACTTTAGGTCATACGTCTCAATATCATATGTTTTCGCCATATTTTGTCGTCAGGTGTCGCCTCCCAAAAAGAGTCGGTTGAATTAAGACTCGGCCTATATTGTTGCTTGAAGTAGTCCTACGTAAAGAAATTTTTATGTTACGTTATGAGAACACCTGGGATTCAATACATTAAGGAAATTTTTTGTTAAATAAATCGGCAAAACAGAATAATGGTTAACACCAATAAATCTATTTACTGGTCGAATTTCCTAACCTTCCTAGTTGTCAAGAAACACCTACGAATAAAATCTCGCGAATGGTTTCTAATGGTATCGATTTTTAAAATAGGCCATGCAAATAACCTGTGATCTAATACTTGATAATCCAAAATTCCTCAGTTTGATAGTCGGTATCCTCCGCCGATTCGTTGGTATATGTGAAGTCTGCAAAATTTTCAGTAAAAATTTCAAGAACGTTTGTAATGCGTAATATAACTCTTATAGAACCTTCGTAAGGTATTTTTTATTGTTTGCAATAATGTATTAAAAACACGTAAGGCAAAAACAGCACTTTATGTAAGAAACACTAAGAAAAACTTAATTTTAATTCCTTTAAATAAACAAAATAAAAAAAGTTTTTTTTTTTTTTTTTTTTCAAATGTGAAACGTATCTTTCTGGAATCATAATACATTTAATACACTATTGAATCAAAGGAGATAAGGTTACATTCATATTCTTCAATTCGATAGCCACGTTTTTTATAAAGAAATTCAATATTCGTGTTGTCAAGCAATCGTTTCTGGAGCTATCAAACCTGTCAAACTAGAAAATATAAAAACACGTAATGCACAATACAAAGCTTACCATACCACTGCCTTTAAAGCAAAGAGGGAGGGTCAGGGGGAATTCCCCCAGGGAAAATTTGGATTTCAAAGTGCAAAATAGTGCCATTTTAGCAGTTTTTGTAACAGTACATGGAATATTCTACAGGTAAAAATATTTTTCAGTTTTTAATAAATGTTCTTGAAAAATAGTTGCAAGGAGCAAAGGGGTTATAACTCTTTTAGTGTCCCCTCTTTCCCCTTGGCTACCCAGCTATCTGTACGGCATGCCCGGCATGAAGACGGGGAGAGAGCGGTCTCTGGTAATTCTGCCCAACAACCCTTCACCGATTATAGCCCAGTCATTCCTTATATACAAGTTTACATACATTTTTTTGACTATAATTTACATATTTACTTTTAATAATTAAAAATTTTATAAATTTCCAATTGTTTGGATAAGTTTGTTTATGTAGGCTGGCAGTTTTGTATTTATTTAAATGTATTGTTTTTACAATCATGTAAGCAAAGCTCAGGAAATGTAACTAGTCAAATATTGTCACATTATTGCATTATAATTATTATAGTAAACCAATACACATTAACAATACTCAATACATATCAATAATAACATAAAATTATTCCATATTCTTACTATACTATGTCAACTCTTAAAACATAATAAAATGTAATAAATACTACATTAGTATCAGGAATTAAGAAATTTATCAATACTATAGAAATGTTTTCCATTGAATACAATTTCAATGTTTTAAGACACTTATTTTCATTATTTAGTTCAGAACCTTTTATAATAATTTGATATTTATTATATAGTGTAATGCCTGTAATAAGTGGTCCCTTTTGATAAGATGTGGAATTACAGCCTGGAATGTGAAAATTATTTGTCGATCTGGTTTTATATGTATGGAAATTTGAATTTAATGTGTTGGCAATTTATTATAATATTGTGTAGGTAAAGGCTTTCATACTCCTTACAGTGAAATATTTTACCTTCAAACCAATATATATGTGCGACGTAACATTAGTTTTGATTTCTGTTCCAGAGGGTGTACTACCTATCGCTAGAGTATTACATGGGCCGCACACTTCAGAACACTATGATCAATCTGGGCATACAGAGTAGCTGTGATGAGGCCATGTACCAGGTAAGATTATTTATTTTTTTCAGTTTCAAAATTAAGTCAGCTAAAGGATTGTGTATTGAGTAAAAATTGTCACCTACAAATATTCCTCAGTTCATATACATACACATACATGATATGATGACTGAGCTCTGTGTATAATGACTGAGCTCTGTGTAATATAATTTCACATCAATTATATCTCTGTCCTTTTTCGTGCCTTAAGGGCGTTCAAGTGCACAGTAAGTTATACATACACAACTTAAAATTTTTTCCACATTTTGAAAGATAATTAAAATGACAGTTATTAATTATATACCTTATGCTAGGAATGTTCGTTGTGAGATATATGAAAAACTATGGCCAGAACGGTTAGGATTACTGTTTTTCCTGTATTCATGTGAATTAAAAAAAAGTTTTAAACAGTTGTACCATGTTGGGTAGCAGAGGACATCAGAGTAAATAATGAGTTAATTTCCTTTATTGTTTCATGATGATAGACGTAATACTAAAACCAAAGCTGTGTCGGCATGAATACAGGCCAATTCTCTGTACATACATTATTTTTCATTCTGGCTTACACTTTGCATAATTACTTCAAACACAAACATGACTCCATTATCGCCAATATACACTGTTGCCAAACTATACTCTCCTTATAACCTCTACTACACATACCAACCTTACCATCTACAATTTCTCACATGCAACACAAAAGCCTAGTATAAAAGTTATTTTGCATGCATCAAAAATCAATGTAATACACTGTGGTAAGTCAAAATTTGAGAAAATATCTTCCTAAAAAAATTGAACCGATAGGCTTGATGTAATACCTGCTTGGTACTTAATGCCAAATATTAACCCACCCAATAAATTTAAACATGGTTGGCAGTGGTTAATCGTAGTGCTTATATACTGCCAGTTGTTTATGCTCAGTAAGAATTATGTAGACTGTAACTAGTTTATCCTTCTCTTCAACAGGAGAGCAGTGGGCAGGAGGGATATTTTAGGGGGTTACAAACCCCCCCCCCCCCAACTACCTTTTAGCTTTGAAGAAATAGTAATAAAATTAACAACATTATATTATTATTCCAATCAACTGTATATTCAAATTTTAGGGACTAAATCTGCTTAAATAGCATTGTTTGCTCCTTAAGAGAGTGTGGTACATAATTCAACGCTAAACACATTAATCTATAACTGTAGGTTTCTTGAAGCCAATTTGCGAAAACTAATCAATAGCAATCCTAGATAATAGTTTTAGCCAACGTTTTAAATAAAATTGTTTCCAGGGTTACGAATTTCTGAGGTGGAACCTCATACATTTAACTGCGGCGCAAGAGGTCACACGTAATGATTTAGTAATTTTGAGTAAGTATTTACTCATAAAGTTGGCAAATACCACTATCTAGGATTGTCATTGAGTATTTTATCCACATTGACTTCGAAAAAAGCGTAGTAATCAATTGATGTTAGCGGCGTTTATTTATCTGCCACACACTCTTGAGGGGAAAAGGTAGATGCTAGATTTAATTTATAAATTTTCTGCAATAGCTTCCGTTTTAAAATAGTATTTCTGGTAAACGTTGCATTGCTGATGCATAGAAGATATTTGTGATGAATTTTGGAGATAGTAGTAGTGTTTTATGTTAACTTTATATTGGAGTTGTAATCATTATTGAAAGTTAACCTATAATTTTCCTCTTGCAATGATTCTGCATGACAAATTAATGAAAGATTCCATTATTATTGATGTTTAAACTGTTTACCAAGAATATATTCTATGCTTTGTCGAAGAGAAAATTTGGAAATAAAATTTGAATAACTGTTACGGCTCAAAAAATGAAAATGCAACAAAATTGTCTATCACTCCACCTTTAGTTTAAAAATTAATTATCACAAAAACAATTGAAACATGGGAGCATGGCCTTAACCATTTGCAAGTAGTTAAGTGGATGTTCTGTGATGTGAAAGAGGGACAGCTGTGTGGATGCACTACTGCAGTGAAGGCAGTTTTCTGTTTTTCTCCCCTCAAGCTGGGTCTGGACATAGAGGAGCTGGAGTCTTTGGAGGAAGACGCTGGCCTTGGAAACGGAGGGCTGGGCCGTCTCGCTGCTTGCTTCCTGGACTCTATGGCTACACTGGGCCTAGCTGCATATGGCTACGGCATCCGCTACGAATACGGCATCTTCTCTCAGAAGATAAAGAACGGCGAGCAGGTGAGGATGAATATTAATTTACTTTCAATACGGTAGTTTGAGGAGCTCTAAATAATGCCTACATTTTCAGCATGGTTCGTATTTCATCCGTGTGAAATGAAATGATTTTCAGTCATAAAGGCACAGAATTAATTTATTTAATTAAAAAAAAAAAAAAACAATTAATTATTAAAAGTTGAGTAATTATTTCTAACAAATATATTAAATGAAGCATAATAAATATCAGCAGTAGGCCATAGTTCAATACTGTAATTAATGTCTTCAGACTATATTGAGGAAGATTTTAACATACAAATGTAGAACTTGCCTAAAAATATTTACTGCTTATTGTGTATCACAGTCACTATTTCCTGCCACATTTTCGTTTGCAAGCCAATGATTTACTGTAAACCGTGTACAGAAACATGCTGAAAATGTTAGTGAAATTTTTGTTACTAACCCTGAACCAACTATACATGTTGTGTTCTGTTATTTGTTTATGAGATTATAACTATAAAAATGCTAATTACTTTTACTAGTGCTTTACTAGTATGATACTGCATCGACTCTCTTTTGTTTGTTTTTACTACTAACTTACAATCACAACAATACACACATGTTTTGCTGTCAAACGTGACAATTTTTACACTATAATAGCTCATGTTGTTACAGACATTTAACATGTTCAAGACTATTCCCGAGCATTCGCACAAGCTACTTTTTGATGAAAGTTTCTCTGCGCATGTAGCAAACACTTACCGGGATGAAGGCTCATCATCTTGCTTCTCTAGTATTGTGCAAGAACTGTACAGTAGTATAGACAGTAATTGACCGGTAAATAAAAAAAGTTCTGTATTTTGCTGAAATGTACATCATTGCATGTGGTATTCAAAGTGTTAAAAGCTTAAAAAAAGAATTTGTTCTCTAAAGTTTTTTGAGCTATGTGGCATAACATCTCGGGTCCCTGTCTTTTTAAGTTTCAACTAATGTTTGTTTCAGTTACGGAATAATTTGGCTAAGAAAAAAATATTTGTAACAAGGATGTTGTTGGGTTAAAATAAATAATTTTATGGACTTTCCAATTGCTTACCTTATTATGATCAATATCAAACCAACCACATGGCCAGTTGAAAGGGAAAAAAGGAACTATAGGGTGAAGTATTTCAGTAAATGTATAGGAAAATTTAACTTTAACATTTTTCCACACATACTGATTTTAAGAATTTTGTTTGTGGTGACGCTTTTTATTTTCTGCAACAGCTTATGTGCAGCTTTGCCTGGTATTAATCACTCCTTCAACAGATAGTGTTAAATTCTTAGTAAAAAGTTATCTGCTAAAATTTTTAACTTCAATGAAGTCACACTACTCTAAACAGAATGACACCAAGCTCTCTTTTTGATTAAGCTAAACCAGCATTGAGAAAATTGAATGTTCGCTGTGGTATGTGGGAAGCCAAATATTCATATATGTGTGGTGAAATATTGCATCAGCCGATAGATTTACTTCACTGCACCGAAACATGTTACAGAAAGTTTATTACATTGATTAAAATAATATTTAATTAGAAAAATAGTATATCACATGTTTTTAAAACTGACTATAAAGTATAAAATAATTTCTCCAATGAAAATACTTGTGCTATTTAAAACAAAAAATGTAAGGCACGTTCAGTATTCAGTAGATACTACTAATGAGTTGCCATTGAGAAAAATCACACACCAATTCGTATCATTTTCAGTGCAGTATAATTGTTAGCGACTTAGATGAATTATTAATTCATCAGTCGTCTATTGCAGGCACCCCAGTTTTTTTTTTTTTTTTTTTGTTTTAAATCTTACAAGCATTTTCTAGGAATAGTTATTTTATATTTTTTAATTGTGTCGTGTGTTAGAAGAACATTTTTGTATTTAATTTTATTTTCAGTTTTTTAGGTTTGTATGTGTTAAATTTTGCAATTACGTGTATGTTTTAAAAATGTGATACATGGGATCCAATTTTTTCTCTCTTATATTGCATTGTTATTCAGTTCTGATCTATGTTTAAATTTTCAGTCTCTAGTTGGAAAGTTACAATAAGTAGTTTGCTTCTATCCGTACAAGTAGTGAGGCAACCGTTGTTATGGTTGAATTATACACAGTCACAGGCTGATTTTTTTAGAAGTTCGAAAGGTGAACCACATACATACTGTACATATTCAGATATTGGATTAACGAGGTTCAACTTGACGGTACTCTGCCATATTAAAGCCCTTTCACAGTATCACTAGAAAGGCAGCACCAGGCCCTGTAGCCATGTCTGGAGCTGCCTATAATATTGTGTGGCTACATGTAGGTTGAAGAACCAGACGACTGGCTGAGGTATGGAAACCCGTGGGAGAAGGCTCGACCAGAGTACATGCTCCCAGTCAACTTCTACGGCCACGTTGAAGACACACCGCAGGGCAAGAAGTGGGTCAACACACAGGTGAGATCAATATTTGCACAGAATAAATAAGTACTGCAAGACATTGTTTGTACTGTACTCGTTTTCTCTCTGGATTATCATGGTCTTGATCAGGGGGTTGACACTAAATAGGGCCTACGATGCTTTCATTTATAGTTAGTGCCCAAGATAGTGCCAACAATATAAATTCATCACTAGCACTAGGATTTTAGTAACTGATGTGGTTTTGTGGCATTTGTTATTATAATTATTAATGCCAATCATTATTACCCTGACCTGTTTACGTATTCTGGACGATATAATACAAATACAAGCAATGTTTCAGCGTGAAGATGGCTTTTCTGAGCTTATTCAATTTTGCTGGTTACTTACACTGTTGTTAAAAAATGGCAGTTGCTGTAATTGCCAACTGATAATCTAAATTGTTATAATAGCACGTACATAGTAAAATGAAAAATGAGGAAGAAACTGTGTTGGGTGTCACGTTGTAAAAATACGAGACAGAACGGAAATTCGACTAAGTTCAGTTCCCCATAATAACCTCTACCTGCCTTGAAGTCTGACTCATTTTATCTCGTTTAGCTATTTAAAAAAAAGTGCACGTGTGAAAGGGGCCACATAAGCATTAAAATGTGAGGAATGGATGAAGGTGCAATTATTACTTAAGCATTTAATGGTGCAGGTTAGAATGTTAAGCAATAAAATATTTCTTGGTTACTGAATAAGATAAAGCAAATGAGAAAAATTGAGGGGAATCTGAATATTTTGAGGTTAGTTAATTAGTTTTAATACAGACCTTGCATTATTTCTGTATGTCTGGCAGTGTTTTGTGATATTCGTGATTCACCCTTATAAATTACAAACATAAAATTTGGCTTAGAATTAACTTACCATCCTTGTTAAGAAGACGTAAGGCAAAAAAATGTAAACAATGCTACCCTGCAAAGACATAGAATGAAATTTTCTTGTATATATTTATACAGTTACAAATAATTTATTTTAACATATTACGTCATGTGCCAGTAAATAATGTTAATAACTTGAATTTTAAGACTGGAGATACTTTTATAATTCCTATCCTCACATACTTCCTTTATCAGTTATTTCTATGAAATGTTAGTCATGTTGGTATGTACCCAGGCACTAACTTACCCCCACCACCTTTTAAACTAAGACAAAATAAGAACCTCAGCTTAAGGGCGTGGGCCCGAGTTTCTTCACATTTAATGTCAATTATTTAAAAAAAAAAAAAAATGGGAGCCGATATCGTAAAATCGCTTTGTAACTTTGTTATGACTGATTTAAACTGCATACTCTAATTTTGTCAAATCAGAAGACTGCAAAATAGTTGCTAATTAGTTAATTAACGAAATTTACTTCTAAATGATAAATTAGCTATACTCATCATGCAGTTTGTCTCGAAAAATTACATTGCATAATAAAACCAATTTGCAACACAGTTACAAAGCAATTTCACGATATCGACTCTCGTATGGATTTAAAAAAATAATCCTCTCGTAAGCCGAGAAACTCGGGCCCAAACCCTTAACATGGAAGGAACGTCTCTTTACTGTTACTTGCTCGGTGTTCTTGATAATATGTGGATGTTTGGTTACACTGAAGTTGAGTAGGCTCTACTTTATAATATGTGAAGAAATTGAAACTTAAGTAACATCATATTTACCATTTCCAAATATATAGTTAAGATATAAACAAATTACAGTATTTTCTTGACATATAAGCAGTTGTATGAACCAACGTGTCAAATTCCACATGGCTTTGTTTACTCACAATCGAGAACTCTCTTGAGAGCTGGTACAGTAACAGTTATTAATCAGCTTCCTTGTTTTGCTTCTTATACAGTTATTATCTGATGTTGAGCCTCGAATAGTCACTTTACATTTTCTAAATATTCAATTAATATACAAATTAATTACATTGTCTTAAACACCACAAGTGGTTACGTAAACCAAGGACTTGAACCAGTGTGGCAGTGTTTATATTCCTGTATGCCCTGATAACAACAATTACAAAGCTTTCTCGTGTCGCTTATGGTAGCATTATTTTTTTTATTTTTTTTTATTTTGGTTTTACATCCCTCGAACAGCACAAGGCCTTGGTAGAGACACGGAAGGAAAGAGGGTAGGAGTTGGCCAGGACCTATTTAAGGAGTCATCCCAGCATTCGCTTGGAGTGATTTAGGAAATCCATAAAAAACTTAAATCAGGATTGCCGGAGCCGGAGATTGAACCCGGATCCTCGCAATTGCGAGTCTAGTGTTTTACCACTGCTCCACCACGCTAGGTGATTCTGTGATATTTTCTGTGATATTAGTTATACCCTGTTAAAATTAACTCGGCATTGTATTTCCCACCTTAAGCAAGGTCACCATAGATGGATGTGTGAAGATACAGGTGGTTCGTAGTTAAATGAGCAATTTTGACAACCATATTGTCTAGAATAATGATTAAAAAGCATTACTTATTGTGACTGCAGATGTTAACGTTAGAATACGGTACAATCTATACACTTTGATTGTTACGTTGGATGCTTTGTTTATATAGTGGCAAGAAAACATAAATTATGTGAAAGGCTAAAAAGTAACTAGGGTTTTGAAAGTGCTCACTTTATCCAGAATCATCAATAAGAGACTGCACAAGTCTTTTGCCCAGTTGGCATGAACAATTGATGCAGAGAAATGAGATGGGAGAGGAGCAGTGGTGGAATGTGAAAGTAATGGAAACTAATAGCACTGAGAAAATCAGCTGGTCATCACCACATACAATAATTGCGACAGTCATGCCAGGAATCAAACCTACGTCTCTGCAGGGTTATGCCAGTGGCTCAACTCTGCTACTGTAGGTCTACATGTGTGTTGGCTCCTTGCAGTTAGACACTTTTAAAGAGCATGTTTCAAACATATTGTAATTTTCTGTATGTCGTTCATAATAGAGTGAATGTAAAAAGCAATTAAATGTACATACACACTTTGTTTATTATTCACTTGGTAGTGCCGTAAGGGTGCCACCTACCTGAGTTTTAAAGGCTCAGAAGTGAGCTATTAGGGCAACTTCAAAGCGCGGGTCAAATGCCACGACAAGCAAATCGCTGAAATAGTGAGCAAGATTCCCGCAGATACATTTTTAGTATGGGACTTTAAGCAGTGACCATACAGGTAATTTTATTTGTGGGAAGTCTGTAGCGAAGTGTAGTGTATATTTCTATATGATTTTTAAGTATGGCAGTCTTGCTATGTTGAAGCACTTTAAAACAGTGTTTTTAATGAGCATGGTGTCTTAAGAATGACATTTCATTCTTGTCTGAAGTGTGTTTTCTTTCTGTACATTGGCACTATGGTCACATGTGGAATAGTTTCGTTAAAAAATGTTGTACCTTGTACACATGTACATTACAACACATTTGTGTGCATGGCAGGCAGCACACCGTTATTAAGTGGCAAAGCGATAGAAATTTACTGAAAGGATAAATTTACCACAACTTCAAAAGTACTCTCTTTTCTATGCACAACTTTTACTAAGGATATTAACCTGGCAGTGTGCTTTATCAAATATAATTGCATTATTATACAACTGTGCTCAACTTTTTATTTTACTCTAAGAGTCAATTTTCTAGTAATCAGATAATTTACGCTTTGTAGACATTGAGTACAGCAGTTTATATGTGCAATAGTTTCAGTTAAATTAATTCGCGTAGTAAATATTATTATACATTTCAGTATGAGTTGTTGAATTGTTTTGCATCTAAAAATTGTGAATATGCCTGTATTTTTACTAATTTTAATAAATGTTGATGCAAAAGCATTTTCTTGACTTATTGTCTTGTCCATTTAAGGTCGATGTGAACTGTGCGGATAAACTTCATGAGGTGATACATTATGGAAACTGAATAGTAAAGTGAATACAAATAAGAGGTCCTGAAAATTAGGTTTTTTAATTCTGTTCTACATATTTTACACTTCACCTTTTGCAGTGTTATGTGTACAGAAGCAAATAACACATTGCAAATTAAATGAATAATGTAACAACCCATAAGTAAAACGTGCATACATGTATGTTTCGTACATTATATTTCATGGTCTGTACATCTTGCTAGTAAGAAAGTTGAATGAAATACGAGGGTGACCTTCCCCGTAATTTTTCATTACTAAGGGGACATAAAATTGAAAGGTAGCATTTCAGTAACATAAAACAATGTTGGGAGATTCATAACAATTAAATTAGATTTGAAACCAGATATCTCAAAGGTTTGTGGCAGTTAGCATTTTCCACTTTGTTTGGGTAAGTTATGAAAAACTGTAAACTTTTTACATTGATGTGTATTCATTCATAAAACTATTAGATATATTTTTTATTGGATGAAAATGTCATCAGAAATAATAGATATGTACAAGTAGAACATTATTTGTTGTAAATACAAAATAATGAATTTTTTTCTGTAGACTTGCCTTAAGATCCTAATAGGCTAAGGCTTTATACGTGTATAGTATTTGTCTTCCAAGGATGGGCAGTAAGTAGTTGGATATTCTGTCCTGAGGTGGTTGTATTGTTTGCAGGTTGTGTTTGCGATGCCCTACGACAGTCCCATTCCTGGCTTCGGAAACAACGTTGTGAACACGCTGCGACTCTGGTCGGCCAAGTCACCCATTCAGTTTGATCTCAAGTTTTGTAAGTAACCCTGGTGAATATGGTTTCATTGGATTCTGTAGGCTGAAGTGCAGTGTCTGGGTCACAACTAAAGCAACACAATTAGGGTATTTCGTACATTCTGTTACTTGAATATGTATATTTTAGTGCTGTGTGAATATTCTTTACACCAATATGAAAACAATAAATCAGTAAATTTTTTACATTTACCTATGACAGGTCTGGGTGGCAGTTGAAAACGTGACTAAAATTCTGTTATTATTTCCGTTGTGAAATTTCAGAAGTCACAATTAACCTTAATTTTGTTCTAACTTTGTTTTGTGCACCAAATTATTTAAAAAGCTGTTTTTTATTTATTTACAAGCCATGCTACATACTTTTGTACAAAAAATTTATTTTATAGAATAAATTTAACAAATCCTTGAAAGCAAAACTGTGCTTATCATTTATGATTCAACTCGTCAGTGCTGCCACGTAATTACTAGTGAATGTTGCAGTGTATGCTGGTATTTACTCCTCACTGTACCTGGTTTTTTTGCTAGTTTACACATAACCAATGAAACACTGAGGTGTACGTATCACACCATGTGTGTAATATGCACCTTGTGTCTTGCCAGTGAGTGGTAGCAACATGTTCTGTTTCTGCCTGCTACACCATGGTTGGTGGTTATTGCTACATGTGCTGAGCATTTATAGTAAACGCCAAATAAGAAAATATGTGTCGAGGGAGTTGGACAATTTCATTCTCTCTGCACAGAGGAGTGAAGCAGTTCAGTTCAGTACTGGCAGTGGCAGAGTGTCAAAAAAAAATTGCAATTGTGGAAGCAGATGGCTTGGTAACAGTGGGGTCCTATATAGCAATGTTATAAGTCCGGTATGTATGTTGCCAGCAGTGGCACATGATTTCCCTCCCTCCAGCGGCAGCTGTTCTGTTCGGGAAGTTCCTTCCCCTACACAGCCTCCCCTCCATTTCCCCACCCCAAAGCTTCACAAAGAATATTTTCTCATGAGGTGTTTACTTTAGTAATGAAACAGTTGCCTAACACCTGACAACTTAATATTATGGTTGTGCCTATCCTCTAGTCTGGCATGTAATATTTATTGGGACAAAATTCACAAGTCTAATAACTCTGAGTGAGAAACACAGCAACTCTATCACAAAGCCAAGTTTTGAAGAACAAGGAAAACTACACATAAAAGGGTTTTTACACTGGGTTTATTATTAAAACTCTGGTTAAAGAATTTATGGTCGACTTGGGATTACTATACCTTTGTACAAATAAGTTCT
Organism: Medauroidea extradentata; assembly: GCA_003012365.1. Taxonomy (NCBI): domain Eukaryota; kingdom Metazoa; phylum Arthropoda; class Insecta; order Phasmatodea; family Phasmatidae; genus Medauroidea; species Medauroidea extradentata. The sequence continues at coordinate 9,450 of PNEQ01002158.1, read as the reverse complement.
TCTTGGCTCAAACCAAGCATAATGGAATGTGTCATGGAAAATTTCATGATTGAATATCCATGTTCCATTCCAGGTGAATGTTCTTTCCTACATTTGTATTTATGTTTAAGGAATAGGCATTAAAAGTAATTGCCTATCTGGTGCTACAAGAGATATTTATTGATAAAACCTGCTCCCGGCTCTTATTAGACGCTGCTAAATTCTTGAAGTATTTAATCTCCGTAAGGGTGCAGTACACAGCAATTTTCATCACCATGTTTTTATTTTGTATTTCTATTAGATATTTTTGTTTCTTAATTTAGACACAAACTGTGACTAAATTTGGCTCTTACGAAATTTTTTTATCTCTCATAGTTTTCGTATAATGGCTTGTTAAATGTCAAATTTTGCATGTTTCCGTTTTAATGACTACACTGAAACCAACTGACATACCATTTGGAAGAAATTCGCGAAGGATAAATACGTCGCAGGCTACAATTTCATGCACATAATAACAAAGAATAAAATGTTTTTGTATTTAAATAACAATGCTAAATTTAAACATAGTAAAAATTAAAAAAAATTAATATTTTTTTAAAAATACTAAAATAATTTATTTTGTGGTTTAACATAGCTGAATTTGTAGCCTACAACATCGTTATTCACTGTGAATTTTTTTTAGTTTGGTGAGTGAGTTGGTTTTGTGTCGTCCTTAAAACTGTAACATTCAAATTTTGGCTTTAACGAGCCATTATGCAAAAACTGCGCTATATGAAATTTTTTTATAAGAGAAAAATTTAGTGACTTTTTGTGTCTGAAACAAGAAAAAAAATAATTAGTACAAATATAAAAAGAAAAACATGGTGATGAAAATTGCGGTAAACCGCCCCCTTAAGGTAGCTGTCCGAGTGGGTGTATTTTGCATGTTCAAGGTGTAGAAGTGCGGAAGTGGTAAGGAGGACACAGTACGCACATCATGCCTCCACCTGGTCTTTAGATGGTAGTCACTGATCTGGTGTGCAGTCTTCTCGCAGACAACTTGCCTTTGAGACATTCAGTGATAACCCTATCATTTTATGACTTAATATTAAAAGATTAAGATGTAACGTTCATGCATATACCTTTTTAAAAGACTCTGCACCAAGATTTTCATACTTTAAAAGAACCCAACAAGAACCCATTTTCGCTATTTCTGGCCGCTAGAGAATATGCTTTAATGATCCTGAAATGGATATACATATACACATGTTACATTCTTTGAATGTTATTCATAAGCAGAGATCACTTATGGGCATGGAATAGTTTTCAAATAATTTAATAACGGCTAAAGCTCTGCACATCACTCGGTGCCCGGGGCAGGTGGCCATCTAAACATGGACATCCAGTACAAATATTTTCAAAATGCTACTGTAGTACACAGCTGCAAGAATTTTTTTTTTTTATAATTTTTGCTAATAATAAATTGACATAAATTTTTGTTATATTTGGCAAAGTGGATCTAAATGAAATGGTGTATAGTAAAAAAAAATAATGGGAATGAATTGTAAAATGTTTGTACTGTTGAGAGATGTGTACATCTATCAGCTGTTTTACAACTTAATCACCATGCAAATTAAGACACTTGTACCCATGCACCAGCTTTCCAATATCCTCTTCAAAGAAAGTTGCTGCTTGCTCGTTGAACCTTGTTCGTTTAAACATTTTGGGTGTGGTAGGTGTGTGAGGTACTTTAAATGTTGTGATTACAGTTTTGGTTTGTCATGGGATGCAAATGAAGCAATAGTGAGTGGTAACACAGCAACATTTTTTACCCCCTTCCCCACAACCATGTTCAAAGACCGAACCGATACATCAGTTGAGGCATGATTACAGGTATGTCAACATGTCTGCGACACTAAACTGTGTAGTCAATGATAGCTTCATGCAGTCATTAAATTTTGACAGGCAGAAGGGTACAATACAGCACAAATTCATCACAAAATGAGTGTTGTGTACGGTGAAAACTTTTTGAGTGATGGCATGGTGCGAGTGTGGTGCAGCAAACAATTCTGCGAAGGGGGTACTGGCCTTCGTGAAGAAGGTGGCTAGGGAAGAAGCCACTAGTGCCAAATGAACTGGTGCAGCGTGTGAATACAGTTGTTTGTGAGAGACGTCTTTCATGATTATAGAACTGTACAAAGAATTTCCGCACACTCACAGTCAGTTGTGTACATCTTTGTTACAGACAAGCTGGGATATAGGAAACTTTATGCACAATGGGTACCCAAGATATGAACTGACCTCAAAGAGCGGTGAATGGCATTGGCCTTGTCATTTCTGCTGTGGTATGCAGACAACGGAGAACACTTTTTGAACCTGTGACAGGAGATGAAACATTGATTCATTTAGAGAATAAAGAATTGAAACTTCTGTCGTAACAAACAAGCAGAAAAAGTTTAAACTGGCGTTCTGCACCAAGAAACTGATGTCTGTAATGTTTTGGGCTCACCAGGGTGTGCTACTGGTTGATTTAATGTAGCCGGGGACAACCATCAATGCAGCTGCATACTGCATGACATTACGAAGTCTACTGCAATCAACTTGCAACCAATGGAAAGGAATGCTGTCATCAGGTGTTGTCTTGCTTCATGACAAAGCTCGACAATGTAGTGCTGCCATTGCTGCCATAACCCAACAACTACGTACTTGCAAGTTTCCGAAGGGATGTGCACCCTTCATGCAGCCCAGATTTGGCACCGTTCGTCTTCCACCTTTTCCCAATATTAATAAAGTGGCTAGGAGCAATGACGAACAGCGGGATACTTTGACAAAGTGGTTCATAGGAAGGTGGCAACTTTCTTTGCAGAGGGTATTGGAAAGCTGGTGCAGTGGTATGACAAGTGTCTCAATCTGCATAATTGTGTGGAAAGGTAGGTAAAAGATGTACATATCTTTTGACCGTAAAATAATTTAACAATTAATTCCAGCAGTTTTTTTTACAGCCTATCGGAAGTTAAAAATAATAACCCTTTTACAATGATGTGTCTCGTTGAGTGGTGACTGTAATTGAAAATGGCAGGTTTCTTTGAAGCTAATACACGAAAAAAAAAAAAAAAAAAAAAGCAATCGTAGAAAACAGTGTTCACCAACTTCGCAAGCAAATGGTTTTCCAAAGCAACACTTTACTGGGCCATAATCTATAATATTGGAACCTCATACACTTTTTTTATGGTGTATTAGATATGCTCTTTGTGGTGTAAAAGATATGCTTAGGGAGTCATTCAGACAAAATATTTATTGCTCTTCTGTTAGTTTTTTCCAAATGCAAATTAAGCTAAATATTTTGCAAATTTGAATTGAATACGTGTTATCGCACTAACTTTCTCATTTGTTGGAGGATGGTCAGTTATGCCCAGATCTTGTAGAAAATGAAAATAAAATAATTTATAGTGGAATTTTTTATTTTTAACACAGACATTTATGTCACTAGTTAGCAGTGTTTCGTATATTTTAGTCCAGTATACAGTGAAAAATTGTTTAAATCAAACATCATTAAAGTGTTTCTCTTTCCCAAGGAATGATCTTAAATAAATGTTAATTTTTATGCCAAATAAAGCTGTCTTAATGTGTAAATCATTGAATCCCCTAATAAAAAAAAAAGAAGTGACTGTTGTGATAAGAATGTTACTATATTGGAAATTTACCACCTAAATAGCCTTTAAAACTAAGAAGAAAATAATCTGAACATTTTTAGGTTCCTTTGCACTGCATACAATGTAGGGATGGGGAAAATATACTGTCGCAGCTATTTTGTCGCTGCGACAAGGCATGTCGCTTGTCGCTTCTGCGACCGTGTCTAAAAGTCGCAGGGCCGGGCCGAAACAGCGACAAGCTGGTTCCGCGTCATCGATACTTCGATACCTACGACCGCTTGTGTCGCCATCTGTTTCCCTCTTCCCGTACCATAAGTTCCTGCAGATTAGAAGCTTGCTGTGCGTTTACATTAACTGTCATTGAATTTCAGAACGAAAATATTTATAAATGGATTTATTTTACGTACTGCTACGACAAATATCACTGGATGAGAACAAAGGGTTAACTGCATAATTTGTTGTGCGTTGGAGGAAAGATTTAGAATTTTATTTCAATGAAATATCTTGTGATACGTATAAACGTTAATATTTATAGAAATTTGTTAAAATATTTGTATTGCTTTTGGCATCTAAAATCCAATAAAATCAACCAACGGTCGGCTAAGCATTTCATCGTAGTACACTGGGCCGCGCCCGTATAGCTGCGACATGCGACAAGCTTTCCCACGTTGCTCCGTCCTCCTCGAAGAGCGACACACTGTCGCTGCTGGCGTATATGTGACACGCCACTTGAACAGCTACATCGCTCCATGCCGCGACTCAAGGTCACGACGCAGCTGTAGTTGTTGCTCGTCGCTGCACGATGTTTGCCAGGACAAGCGATCAGTCGGTCGCTCACACGGCCTAGCCGCGACAACGAAGCAGTTACAAGTTGATGCGTCGTGAGTCGCGGCAGGGAGCGATGGAGCTGGTCAAGTGGCGTGTGCTCTTCGCGGAGGAACTGCACGTCATGCAACATATAAGTTGTTGCTGATAGTGACGACACGCGAAACAGTATGTTCTGGTTATTTTGAAGGAAGCAACGCTTTTGAAACGTGATTAATTTATATTAGGTTTCCTTTTTTTGTTCACGAACATTTTTAAAAGTTATTAAGTTTTATGTTCGCGAACAAAAAAGGCAAACTAATATAAATTAATCACGTTTCAAAAGCGTTGCTTCCTTCAAAATAACCAGAACATATTGTTTCGCGTGTGTATAACGATTTGCAGAATATAATTTTCAAAAATAAGGTATACATTTTATGACTGTGACTCTATTCTATCGGTTCTAGCATATAATGTTTACGATTGTAATTCATTTTAGAAAAAAATACACAATATAAAATTGTAAAATCAGTATATCATCATAATGATTCACTACGCGTCTTTTTTACGTAATGAGTAATCTTAACTTTCGTCGACGAAGGTATTAAAAAAAAGTTTGTTACCGAAATTCAACAGCGACAAAGTCGCAGCTATTTGGAACTGCGACTTTCGTGTCGCTGTCGCAGTTTGTCGCAGCGACAGAATTATGTCGCGACTCCCATCTCTAATACAATGTCACAGTTACAGAGGTCAAGAAAATATTTTTTCCCGGGTATTGCTGCAGTAAATGTCCATGAGATAGACTGGACAAACTGCAATTGTTTAAACCACAGAGTTAAGTTGGTTAAGCTATTTGAGTAGACTGTTTTAAGAAGTGTGCATGTGATGTTTTGTGTAGTCAATGATGGGGAGTACATCCAAGCTGTGCTGGACCGTAATCTTGCGGAGAACATCTCTAGGGTGTTGTACCCCAACGACAACTTCTTCGAAGGGAAGGAACTACGTTTGAAGCAGGAGTACTTCATGTGTGCCGCAACTCTGCAGGTGAGAATATTCCCCACGCGTTGCTGGTCTACGTACTGTCACTTTGAGAAAGATATCTCATTACAAAGATTAATAAAAGTACGGTAATTAGTTATTCTCGTCGTATCTTGGGTGTTGCCCTACACTTAGTACAGGTTAAAGAAATTGCTTCTTGTACAGGATGTCCCATTTATCGTGGGACCATTACAAATGTGAATAATCGATGTTGCATATAAATATAGTAAATTAGAGTGTGACCAATGTGTTGCGATGAATAAGGAAATGTAGCCCAATATGTAACGTATTATGCCAAATCTGGTCGTTTTTAAAAATGCCTATAAAGTATTTAAGGTTTTGAGTTAACTTTTCATGATCGAAAATACAATTCTGTACTTTATACACAAACATACATGTAGACCAAGAAATGTTAACAGATATAATTGGTCTCGTGTAGAGTTCCAGGTTTTGAGATTTGTGGTGGCAATCCTTTTGAAGACTGTTTCACTTGGAAAAAGCAATGTTTTCTCTTCTGTAGGTGATTTATGCATACTTATACACTGCACAGCCTGACAGTAAGCTAAATCTTTATGTAGGTTTTTACAGTGCATTTTGAAATACTGTACTGCATAGCTTGACAGACACATACAATAAAACCCCTCTTATATTACAAGCATGTTAATTACGACCTTATACTTGGGAACGATGAGGGGTTGTAATAGACCTCTAGGTAAAGAATTCCCCTGCCCTTTCAATCCAGCACTGCTACATACTCTCTTCATATTAACCCCTCACCAGTGCTGAAGACCGTGATGTTAAAGCACTCAACAAAAATCTCTCACTCTAGGTGAAGAAGTGTCTGTAGAATTGTGCTTGAAATTATTAAATTTTTTTAACTTCACTACAACTGAAATAAAAAAAAAAATAACCTTAACAGCAGTAGTGTAATAAAAGCTACAGACTTCAAAACAATTCTTATAGTGAATTCTTATAGTGTTACAAACTGCAGATGCAACAATAAATAAAAAAAAAAAAAAAAAAAAAAAGAGCGTAGCTAACTGCATGAACTTCTTAAAAGTATATGTGTGAAAACTATATAATACTTCTTGCCAGGCAAATTCTTAAACACTACTTTTTTTGTTTTTTTGAATTGTCCATTTTAGTAAAAGTTTAATGTCTCTGCCTTCCAAGTATGCAGCCTAAGAGTTGAATTTGAAAACTTATGGTAAAATTAAATTATTTATAAATATATAAATTTTAATGGCAGTTCTTTCTAACAAAAGAGATATTGCGACATTTTAAGGAATTTTTAGAGTAAAATTTTTTGCTGATGCCTAACTTTTATATGAAATTTAAGTTTTATAACTATGTTTTAGTTAAGTATTAAAATATAGGTCACAAGTTCTTCTACTTTCAAAAATTGTTGTTATGTTAATTTCTGTTTTGTAACCATTATCTTTGAAGTTGATGTAAGGAGATGTAATTTACGTATTTCAATTATTAATTTCCCATTTAATTTCTTGTGTATACATATAATAATCTAGGTCAGCAGAGCAATTTAGTTCTAAAATTTTTGTTTCATTATGAATTTTGGCTACGTCTGGTTAGTTGAAATTACATAATTTTTCTTTACACGGAATGTTTAAAAAACCTAATTGTGTGTTTATTTAATTTACTTTTCTGCAGGACATCATCAGGAGGTTTAAGTCATCAAAGTTTGGCGTTCGGGACGTCGTGAGGACTTCTTTCGATGCATTTCCAGACAAAGTTGCAATTCAGCTGAATGACACCCACCCGTCGTTAGCCATTCCAGAGTTGATGAGGATACTTGTCGATGTGGAGGGCTTGAAGTGGGAGAAGGTACACAGGGTTTTTTTGAGCATAGAGTATGATTTGGAGTCATTTTCTCATATTCAGCCTAACTAGCCTTAACTTTTTTGCATCCACGTACTCTTATGCTGTGTATTTTTTGCTATTACTGTATTACATTTTTAGCAAAAAATAGGCCACTCCATAGTTCATGCTCCAGTTTTGTACATTTCATAGCAATGTGTCCTGAATAGAGAATGATATTGTGTACATGTCATGATTTTGTTGGTCCTGAAGTGTGAAAGATTCAAGGCAGTTAAATGTTTAGCAGACTTGCGAACTTTTATGATTTACCCATAAAATGTCTGTAAATGGTACAGTTTTTACAATGTTAGTGAAGTTGTAAAATTCCTCTGATTTCCAGACAGTCTGTGATTAAGAGGAGTCTGTAACGAGACTTTTCTGTAAAATCAATGTTTGTACAGTTACACGTACCTTCGTGAATAACTTCTCTGGGAATACTGCCCTTTTCCACAAAAGGTAAAAAGCTTATCTATAGACACAGTGTGTTTTACGTAAGTCCTTTTGTATGTCATTAGAGATATAAAAAATTCTGAACATGGCTAAAAATGGTATTTTTAGCTGGTCTGCGCTAAGTCTCCTGAAGGTAAAGGAGGAAAGCGTACAACGGAATACATATATAGTTCAATCCTTCGGTTTTCGACACGTGAAATATCATCTTATACAGTAGTTGCAGTTGTAATTTGCATATTATTGGACTACAACAAGCCAGAGAGGGACCTGGAAGCGCACAGGCTATAAGGCTCTCTCTTGTTCTTTCATCACACTGAACATAGCCTCTAAGCACAGGGCATTCGACTGGCATCTGCCTTCCCCTTGAGGACTACTCTTTTTAAAGATGCACATTTCTTAGTCAGGAATGGTAAGAATCCATTTGACTCTGTGTCATCAACATAAACTGCATTTCTAGTAATGTTGCACTATTGAATAATGTATGCTAGCAATCATCAGATAATTTTTTGCTGGGAATTCGACAGTTAGTCACAGTGAGTACTTACATTAGTCCCTGACAGAATTTCATTTGAAAGCCAGTCTGTGGCTATCTTTAAATTGGACAGTCACAAAATGGTGTTGGATTTTGTTGGATGGGTTTTGATGTGGCCTGCAGAATTACATGTTTCTTCACATGTGGATGTTTATTTTTTTTATTTTTTGCTTTTATGTTGAAATACTATTCTGCAGCTCCTTTATTATCAATCACACATGTAGTAAAATAATAGTGCTACCAACTGTAATGTAAGTTTATTTAAAACAAATGTTAAATGCAAATTTCGACGTTCACAGTGAAACAGTTTTTCTATTAGCAGCATTTAGTGCAATATTTGTTTAGGTTTAGGCCCTACACATTAGAAAATATTAAACATATTTTTGTATTTAATTAAAAATGCTGAATTTTGAAATCAGATATACATATATATATATATTTGGTTTTATATGAGTCAAGTTATAGCCTACAACATTGTTATATACTATGAACTTTTGCAGTTTGGTATGTCAGTTGCTTTTAGGGGTGTACATAAAACCGTAAAATGTAAATTTTTGACGTTTACGGCTTATTACGCAAAAACCAAGAGAGATACAAAAATTTCCTATGGGGAAGATTTAGTCACAATTTATGCGTAAAATGAGAAAAAAATATCTGGTACAAATATAAAAATAATAAAAGACGTTGAAAACTGATGTGAACAGCGCTCTTAAGGTGGTGAAACACACTGACGCTGGTGAGAGTTCCTGACCCAAGGGTTGTCACTGTAAAAGTTGATGTAGGTGTATGCATGCAACCTGAAAGAAAACATACCCCTTTGCGGTCATTAATAAAATGAGGCACACAAGCATGTAACTGTTACTGAATTGGTTGTGGCCAGAATATCACATGGATATGTCAGTTTATTGTAGTTAGTAACTGAGTTTGACTTGAGGAAGTAAATACGAAGAAATGTACACTTGCCTGACACAAATAGAGGCCTGTCTTAATTCACGTCCCCTGACTCCCCTCTCCAGTGATCCTAGTGACCTCCTGCCACTCACTCCTGGACACTTCCTAACTGGTGATGCACTCACTGCCCCAGTTGAGCCCAGCCTTCAGGATGTGCCAGTAAACAGGTTGTCAAGATGGCAACACACT
>PNEQ01002157.1:10672-23166 GCA_003012365.1 Medauroidea extradentata | reverse complement strand
ATTCTCAGTGATACAGTTAGGTGGACAATGGACAGTGGTGCATCATGTCATATGACATATCTGAGGGACATTTTGTATGATTTCGTAGAAGTGAGTGAAATAGTAGTGCTGGGAAACAACATTAGCTTGGCAGTTAAAGGTAGAGGCACAGTGAAGATTAACCGACTCCTAAATAATGTTTGGGTTGAAGCTACCATAACCTGTTAAATAAAAGACGTTTGTAACTTTGCACACAGCTCACTTTAATACTCGTTTCTCATTCATTACAACACAATGACTCCATTACAGATCTCTCTCCTCTGTCTCTCTCCCCACTCTCCCTCCGTCACTCTTCCCTTCTGCCAACCTCACAGAATTGTATTCTACACTGACTAATTCTGAACATTAAATTACTACAAAGATGTAAGAATGTGGAAAGATATAATAACATTGGAAGTTTCACAAGAAATGGCACATCATAAAGTTGATAAATGTAAAACAACAGCAAAGTACACCATTTAGCCAGTTGATACATACAGCAAGATAATTATTAATTATCTTAGTGTGTTATTATACTTGTGAATTTTAACTAGAAAGGGTTTTTGTCGTAATCGAAACTATTTTCCTGACAGAGATTGTAAGTTGGGTATGAATGAGTATGATAACTATTTCTGGTTATTTCATGTGCATATTATTTATTTTTCTGTACTAAGTTTTAGGTTACATTTACTGGTTATTTCATTTTCGTAGTAGGGTACTATGTGTATTGGCAGGTAGGCCTGAAAGTCAATACATATACCATCCAGATTTGTTATTCAGAAACTGTATGATAATTTTTATTGCAATTAATTTTTTAACTTTGTGTAATTTTTCACTTTGATGGGGGAAAAAAACATTTTTTTCCATTTTCACATCAAAGTAAAGAACTATTTTCCCTGTTTTTTACCCAATTTTTCCATTTTTTTTTCTGAAGCTTCAGAATCCTAGCTGTCAGGTAGTCCCCCATTTGACTTCACTTGACTTATTTTGATCTCTGCCTAAATAAGTCATAGTTGGTTCCTTAGTACCTTCACTGGAGTAGGTAAAATAGAGACAAATGGGTACTACCTTTTTCATGTCCTCTATTCTGGTGTTGACTCCTTTCAGCATGTCCTCCCGCTCGGCATGCGACTGCGGGGTGCTGTACACGGATACTCGGAAGCCAGTGCACACCTTCTTGATGCGCGCATTCAGCTGCTCACCTTGGAAGAACACCACGAACACCGTCTTGTACACATCCTTGCCCTGCACCACACACAACAAATTTTCGTCAATCATGATCATAGTCTTCATAAGATTTTACCAGTAACTGGCACTGACTGAGGAGTAGTGTTTATTTCAGGCACTACTCCCGAAGTTTCATTACAGCTATCTTTGAAACAGAGAGAGGGATAGAAAATGTGATAGACACTTTTAAAAAAGCCAAAATTTTAATAAATTATCAAATAAATAGAATACTGTTTATGTTCTAAAATATTTCATTATTTTTGTATTGTGTAACATTATGTTTGTAGTAATATTATTATTTATTGAATATACAAAGTGTTTCTGTTTTTTCTTAACACCCATCCCTCCTTCAACTCTACTGTCTGAAAGTTGAGCTGTGAAGAGCCTCCAGGATATGTTCCATGTTCAAATTCCAGGCAAGTCAAGAGCATTAACAAGAATAAAAATTTTGGAAACCCAGTTACCAAAGAAATACCTAGTAAAAATAGTGGTGGTGTAATAGTGTTGATTGAAATAATAATTTATTTCAATAGACAGGCACATTCTGAATGAAACTATATCATAAATGGAACTTTTCGTTGACACAAAATATAGCACACACAGTGCCAGTAACTATTTTTTTAACAGGAGTTTTGCAACGTCCATTTTTACTAAAGCTGCTTACGGATGTTACATTGAAATTGTACCTTTTTTTTTTTTTTGCAAGAAGTCCATTTTATTTTGTCTCCGGAACAAAAACAATAATGTTCTTTAAATAAAGCTTTATTTAAAAAATTTACTTCTTTCAACAAAACTGATTTTTTAAAAACAGTTTATCTTAGGCGCTTATGAAAACTGCCGTGGATATACTCGATAGCATATATATTACTCTAAAACTGCTCAAGAACGTAAAGCGATAAAGATCTACCGGCCGTCGAGATCTCTAAATATTCAACCCGATCTCGTCGCCATATACCCACCTAAGGCGCTTATGAAAATGTAGTAGGTATAATCCTATTCGGTAGTATTGGTCACGTGACTGGATCTACTGAGTCGTTGGATGCTTAAGGGCGCCGCCTACCGACAATCCAAGCACTGAACTAGCGTGCAAGCTTCCTGCCGAACGGATTTACTATGGGACATAAAACGGTGACCATATAATTTTATTACTGGAAAGTTTGCAACTATGTTCAGTGCAGGTCGCTATCAGAGTTTGACATACATCCTGTTAGTACAATTTGAAGTACGAAAGTCTGAAAAGTCCGTTTTTAGCCATGTTGGAGGGCTTAGAAATAGTGTTTTTAATGAGCGTGGCGTCTTAACAATGAGGTTCCAACCTTGTCTGAAGTTTGTTTTCTTTTCGTACGTTGGCACAATGGGCACATGTGGAATATTTTCGTAGAAAAAACCTGTTTACGAACACACTGCAAAGCATTTGAAGTGTGGGATAGGCGGGCGGCCGCCTTACGGCAGTTCCCTATATAGACTGCTATTGTGTGTGTGAGGCAGAAAATCGATAAAGCGTAAGGTCGCCGCCAGCCGGCGTGGGTAACGCAGTTTCGCCTCTACGTGCAAGTCACTCAACTGGCGCGTAGAGCTGTACCAGTATTAATTTTCTTATGGGACTTTAAGCGGCGACCAGTTTATTTGTGAGAAGTATAGTTTAAAGTCCAACGCGTGCTTCAATTTGTACGTTTTTAGATTCTAGTTTCTATAATCCCAGATACGGCAGTCTGAAAAAGTCGTTTTTAGCCATTTTGGGAGGCCCGAAAATCATATTTAAAACACGCGTACCGAATCTTTGAGCTCACGACGTCATACACTGACGTGTGTGTTCTTTTCGTAGACGAACCGTTTTGAAGCGCGTTGAGTAGTTCCGTCAAAAATGAATACTCGTAACTAGCTGCAAGGCTCAAAAGCGACAGAGCTATAAGGTCGACCTTGAAATGCGCATCAAATGCCGCGTCGCCTCAACGAGCCAAGCGCTGAATTAGCGAGCAAGGTTCCCGCCGAACGGTTTTTACTATGGGACACTAAGCGATGACCATATAATTTTATTGGTGGAAAATCTGCAACTAAGTTCAGTGCAGGTCGCAATCTGAGTTTCACGTACATCCGATTAGTACATTTTGAATTACGGAAGTCTGAAAAGGATGTTTTTAGACATGTTGGAGGGCTTAGAAAAAGTGTTTTTTAGTGAGAGTGGCGTCTTAAGGGTGCGATCTCCCGCAATTTTCATTACCATTATTTTATTTTTTATTTGCACAAGACATTTTTTTTCTTATTTTAGACACAAAATTTTACCAAATTTGACTTATGAAATTTTTTTATCTGCCATAGTTTTCGCGTAATGGCTTGTTAAAGTCATATTTTGCATGTTTCCGTTTTAACGACCACACTAAAACCAACTGATATACCAAACTCAAAAAAATCACAGTGGATAAAGAAATTGCAGGCTACAATGACATGCTCATAAAAATAAATAATAAAAATTATTTTAATTTTAAAAAAATGCTGAAACTCAAAATTAAAATTTAAAAAATTCAATAATTTTTTTAAAAATACAAATAATTTTTTTTCTTTAATTTTATGAGCATGTCATTGTAGCCTGCAATGTCTTTATCCACTGTGATTTTTTTTAGTTTGGTATATCAGTTGGTTTTAGTTAGTGTGGTCGTTAAAACGGAAACATGCAAAATATGACTAACAAGCCATTACGCGAAAACTATGGCAGATAAAACAATTTCATAAGAGTCAAATTTAGTCAAATTTTGTGTCTAAAATAAGAAAAAAATGTCTGGTGCAAATTAAAAATAAAATAATGGTGATGAAAATTGTGGTATACCGCGCCCTTAAAAATGAGGCTCCGACCTTGTCTAAAGTTTGATTTCTTTTCATACGTAGAATATTATCGTAGGAAAAACCTGTTTACGAACACACTGCAACACATTTGAAGCGTGGGGTAGGCGGCCGCCTTAACGAGCGGACATTAATCCGAAGAGTAGTGTCTTCGTGACCTTTAAAAAAAAAAAAAAAAAAAAAAAAAAAAAAAAAAAAAAAAAAAAAAAAAAAAAAAAAAAAAAAAAAAAAAAAAAAAAAAAAAAAAAAAAAAAAAAAAAAAAAAAAAAAAAAAAAAAAAAAAAAAATATGGCAAAATCTGCAGAAGCTGTGATTTCAATCGCCGCGCCTTACAACGTCTATAAATAAAAAAGACGAACAGCTAAACAAATTATTGAATGTTTATTTTATTTTCCTTTATTTGTTGTTTACTAATCCCTTATGGGATCTTTCATGTTCTATTGTTTTGGTTTGTGGATGTGTCGACTACAGTCAAACTAGATTTGTTTTCTCTCTTTCGTTTGTTTGTTTCTAAGATTTCTGGGACGGCATAATATTGCAATGGTGTATGTCCACAATTGTACTGTATGTTATTCTGACACATTGCAAGAAACATTCAAGGACATCTAACATACTTGTGAACAAATATTGAAAATGATAGGCAAGAAAATTACTCGAACCAGCTCATAAAAAGGGTAGACAAATTTAGGTTTTTGGGTCAGGAAATTCCAGCAGAGGGTTTATCAATGGAACCAAGCAATGTATCCAACCCGTGGCTCATACATGACATCCGCTATTTCATTATGACAAGTGCGCAAGCAAAGTAAATTACACTAAAAATAACTGGATTTTATATGTGGCATGCTCCATACTTTGCCGCGGTATTCAAAATACTGGTGCTGTATAGTCGATATGTTATAAACGTAATTTATCCCAGATAAAACACTGTAAATGAATGACACCAGTAGAGGATTATATATATATATATATATATATATATATATATATATATATGATTTATTGCTGAATGTTTATAAAGGTAGATTAGCCTAATGCTTGATTATTATGCAGGAGTAAAGGCCTTGCCACACTGTCAAATTTTCCCTTTCAATCACTTCAAATAAAGCCGGTCGAATAATGTTGGATGGTAGCGACGTCACAAAAACGTCACTATCGTGGCCATATTTGTCGGAAGAAGTTTGATGACTTTCGTTTTCATCCAATATTTGCGAACTGGACGGGTTCAAAGGAAGTCGGATGACTCCGTCAATCACAATCACTCCCTTTGTAAACAAAAATATCACAACTTACATTCGTGAATCATGTTGAGTTGGATAGAAAATATTACGGTAATTTTAGGTGAGACAAAGCAATACAATTTTATTTAAATTAATCGACGAGTTTTATGTTTATTTTAAAAATATCATACTAATATTTGACATGTAGGCCTACTGAGTCCGTGCATTTGTGATTTAAGTTCATACATAAATTTACATAAGAAAAATAGAAAACATTATTACTTAAAATTTTGTAGAAAAATTACACTTATTGTTCTTTCGTGAAGTTTTCTTGCCAATCAATTTATTTTGCATCATTTACATACTGGATGCTCTTAAATTAAATTAATGTGTACCAAACTTTTACATTTATTCTAAAACATAACCAAACATATATGAAACGAGCTCTAGCAAAATTTGACAGTGTGACACGTCTTCAACATATTTGATAGTGATAGTAACCGGCCAACTTTATTTGATGGAAAAAATTTGATGACTACATTTCGTTAAATATTAGTCTTCCAATTTTAGGGCATGAAGGAGCCATGTGGTAAAGCGTCTAGAGCGCATGCCTCCCATCGAGGCGATCTGGGTTCTATAACCGGCTGGTTCACTTCAGATGTTTGCATAGGCTAATTGTGCTGGACGATGAGGGTGAGCATGATTCATATCAACATCTGTAGCGTAGTTTGTTGTTCGTCAGCTTTCTATGTAGTTTATTACACTGGCGTGGCTGTGGGGGTGGTTTTTAAGTGGAATTATGGTATTTTATTAGTGCAGTGAAAAAAGAGGAGAAGTTCAATAAGCAGTAATACCATATGTACAGCGAGTATACGAAAAAAATTCAGCATTGATTCTCGTTTGGTGTTTGTACACGACTTCTAGTGGAAAAAAATCTTAATTTGCAACTAATTTTGTTAAAAGAGTTAACTGATCAACCACAAGATTAGGTTTTCATACACTAACGTGTCAGCATGTAGGCCGTTTATGACATTTGAGTCAATACAGTAACCCGTAAAAAATGTCTGTTCTGCAAACTGTACTGATTTTTCCCTGGCTTTTGCCACTGCCGATCGTGGGTTCGGCTCTGGGTGGCATTGTTTGAAGTTCTTGCTTTGTGACCACATTGTGTTGATGCTGACTCGCTCCCAATCACAGCAGGTGGCTTAGTCTAGCAGTTACAAAATACACTACCATCTTCTAGTGAGAGCAGCACTTTCTGAGGGATATCAATTATTATCGTAGTTCAATTATCACGGGAAATCTAGTTAACCTATCTACATATGCCAGAAAGCAAATTAAGAACTGTGTTAATTTTTATGGCTTTTAGAAGTTTCATACATACAAGTATAAAACTTAATTTTATGTGGCCAAATGTAAGATTTTGTTAAAAATGCATCATTTATGGAAATATTTAATTGTACTGTAATTTCAACCACGCATTGACATAAAATAGTAAGGAACCATAGGTTAGAGCGCACTCGTATTATTATGAGCAAAACGTGTTCCGAAAAAAATCCTGGAAAATAATTTAATTGAACTGCTTTGCAAATGAGTACATTTAAAGTACTATTTTTAGTGTGACATTTAACATCGACACGAAGAATTTATCGTTAATGAATGATATTTGCAACATTTAATCATAATGTTTTTATTTTTCACATGGAATCTGAATAGTTTAAATCGTGCAATTACATTTCTTACTACATTAGTTTCAAGCCGGTGTGTTGTTTTTGTGTATCGCTGGTCGCAGAGTTATCAGCAAATCAACTCCAATCCTACCTTAACAAATTATTCATTAGATAAATATTCTAGCATTTAGGAATCCGAAAGCAAAATCAGTTTCCTAAATTAAATTATTTCCTTTAAAGGTAAACAAAGCCTTATCGTGCATGACGTACTTTGTGCGCAAATCAATTATTGCTCAATAGTGTCCAAGATCGTAGTCCGCTTTTCAAACGGTCCGCAAGAGCCACTAACAGCTATCTATCATGTTCAGCTTTCATGTATATCTAATCTTTCATGTCGTTTTTCACAAAGTCACACGCATATTGCACAAACGACACTTCAGAAAATCTCCTATGGCCTAGATTGTGTGTTAACAATTCCACTCTTCCATTACATATTCACGAACGCAAATAAATTGGGTTTATGATAAAACGAAATACAGTATTACGTTTCCAGGAGAAATTGTTTAACATTGGTTTATGCTGTTTTAGGTATATTCAGGGCGAGTCTTTAATGTATGTTAAACTGGCCGGAGTGCAATGCTAAAGACAAATAATAAGATAAACATACACCATCGTGCCTAACGTGAGTCATGATGATCGTAAACTGCCTCAAAGGTGGATACGTGAAACGTGAAAATGCACGATAAAATGGCAAGCAAATTAAATAAAAAGAACTTAATTTCGTACACAGGTAAATTGTGTGAAGACGGGTAACCACACAAAATAATGTTATGGAAAGTATAAGACTCCTTCACAGGTGTTGGTTACCTCCTATTTCTTAGAACTTTGGGACCATTCACTGTGGCGTTTTGAAGTCCAATGTACGTAATCAGCATGTAAAAATGAACCCTTGGGAGTAAGTTATAATCTCGACCGTTTCAAGAGCAATATAAGGTGCAGCTACAGGTGGATGTACGTATGCATGTCTGGGAGGTAGGCAACCTGAAACACCGTCGTGCATGGCGTGTCAGTTTCTTAATGTCATACGCTTCGTATTTTATTGTACACCTTTGGGACCGTCTAGCACCCTCATGAATCACTACGAGCCCAATATTGCATATGTTTCCTTTATTACTAGTCTTCAGGATTGCACTCCCGTCGGGATAGCATAATTACATAACTACTCATTCTGTATAGGCTACAGGATTAATCAGGACACATTTGTATTCATTCAGTGTGGTGGTAGCTCACAAAAAACCATGACGAAAATGTGTTTTCAATTTGTCCTTAAAGTGGAAACTGTTGGAGTTCACGAAAATAGACTTTCAAATTACATTTTACTTGAAATTTTAAAAACTACTTAATATTAAGTAACGAAACTTTGAGCATTGTCTTATAAATAACTTCATTCGCAGTAATTTAGTTTAGTAATGTCATTTGCCCATGATTGTTCAAATGGGGCACGTCAAAATTCAGCTTCTAACTTCGGAGCACTTCCCTATAATTCATGCTCTACTACATAATATTGAACAGACGCGGAAGTTTAATAAAAAAAGGTTGTCTTGTCGAAAATTGCTAGAGTTAGCAGTTTTTGAGAAAATCGTATGTAAAATTAATGTACAGTATTGCTTGTAACTCCTGAAACATATGCAGGTACTGTGACTTCCTTGCATAGTGTGTAACCGTATTAATAAGCGAGTTGCAATAATATTGTTTCGATGGATTTATCGTCTAAGATTTGTAACACGGACAGCAAAAAAAGTAGGTAGGTACATAGTACTGTAAAGCTGTAGCACTATGTAGGAATCTTCACTATTAAAATAAAACCCACAAGTGTACAGCAATGTAAGATTTTGTAAAACTTGTAGGTTTTATTTTAATAGTGCAGTTTCCTTTCCCACAAAGTGCAACAGCTTTACAGTACTATGCAATACTTTTATAGGCTACTGTCCGTGTTACAAATCTTAAATGATAAATCCGTGGCAACAACATTATTTCAACACGCCTATTAGTTCGGTTACACGCATCGCAAGTAAGGCCGGGATTATGATGACTTCACGTTCACTTTCACGTAACGAAAAGCTTGTCGATGTCAAGCTTTTAAGTCAAAGTGATACGTGAATTTATGCCACGTGGTCGTGTGAGCCAATCATATTTCGTAGGAATTAATATCTTATGTTGTGTCATGTTATCTTTAATCGTATTTTGCGGGTTTTTTTTTTTTATTTTATGTTCGTTATTTTTTTCTTCTTATGTAGGCTAAGGTTAATTCTACTACAGGTTATAAAGATCAGTGTTAAAAGTTTGTCACAGGGACAATTTCTGGAATTTGAGCGCTGGTATCGCTAATGGGTGCAAACTGACCAATCACAGAGCTTTCATGAATTTTAAGTTACATAAATTTGATAATTTAAAACGCGGAATCGGTTTATTTTCACTTTAAAATTAAGTTAGATGACTTCTGTCATCTAGGTGTAAACCTAACGATCAGACAATAATCTACTGGTTTTACGATAGTGTATTTGTATCTAGGCGACGTAACTATCAATAATCTTTTAGGCTCACATTAATAACCTGGTAAACTTACAAATATTATTTCAATCATAGTGTGAATGTACCCTCAACTTTCAAACTACTTATTTATTAGGGTAAGTTTAAATAAAATGTAGGAAAAAGGAAACAATTGGTGGTTATGTGCGTATGTCACTTGTAGGTACCTCACCCCGACACATCGTTAAAAAATTCAAAATTATCTATAATCATGCTAAAGTTGAAAATAATGTAGCAATAATAATACTAGCTGTACACAAGCTGCTTGAAAAAAATTACGACAACGACTTCTGCTAGGCCTACCTATAGTTGTATTTTAAAAGTCTGACTTTACAGAATTAAATTGTTCGGAATTTTTGTAAACCTCTCCGTTTTATTTTGCATCATTTACAGTTTTCTCTGTTAGGTAAAACTTGCAACTAAACTAAAGTATTGGAACTTAATACCAAAAATTATCAGAATTGCACTTGGCATGTATAGGTGATTCGGAATAAAGTGAACATTCAAAAAAGCTCTGATTAATTTCTATTTTCTGCCAGTTTATATCTTTCCGCTACATGTAAACATCAACATTGCCACGTGCTTTTATTTACATAAGCTTGTACAATGTTTACATTTACGTTACAGTGCTCTGATAAATTTTAGCTACAATATGTACTCATTAAATGCACTGGTGTTGAATATATGCTATACTCAGTAGTAATCTTAGTTATAAATACCTGCGAGTAAACGTCTTATAACACTGGTTTCTCTGCGTCTACTCTTAACGGCGCTATTACCGTTACGAATCTCGTAAATGCATGCACAGTATATTCGAACTTTTAAATTAAAACCGCCACTAAAACCACACACGACACTCGCAACTCAAGAATTCAAGTTCCGTTCAGCATACTGCAATGAACGACGACGCACGTAAAGAGAAACAATAAATAACGTATTTTCTTAATTGATGTGTGAAACAGGGAAAAAAATACTGTTTCTATTTCCAGATTCTCAGGCTGGCGATCATAAAACATAACTTACATTACTAATGACTTCACATAATTTATCAATGATATTCATGAACAGTCACTTCTAATTCTTTATATGTGTTTATCAGAAACCGATATTCATTACATAACGGACAAACAAACTGAATGACGCAATTCGCTTCCAAGTGGCGAAAACCTAACTCTGGTGCCATCTGTCGGTGAAATTTTAAACTACGTCTGTGGCGCGAAGAGTTAGCGGCATGTGCCAACGATAATCGACTCGGTTGCGTCGCTTTGTGCTGCCGCTAATAAAATAAAATTGTACAGTCAGTAGGTATGTCAGTTAGAACTTAAATAAATATTTTAAAGTATATTAAATACAGAGAGGTCGTTTGCAATTGATGTTGTTTCACTAATGCTGTATTCAAATAAGAAAATACGCGGGACTACATGCAATTATTCGCTACCAACCATACAAACAATAATGTAACTGTTTTTAATGTTGGCTTATATGCAGTAACGGCTAGTGATTTTTTTCAAAGGTTAAATCTTTAGTGCTCACTTTATTCCGAATGGCCTATAACCTGCAATATAACCTACAGTTTCCATAAACATGTCTCGGTATGACAGTTTCATTGGAACTTATATAAATGATTTTAGGAATTATAGTTATCTTCATCAAAGTTTACAAATGTCGTACATATAATGGACTGTTAGAGAAACTATCAATTTCGAAGCTCTCTGATATCATACGGCACCTCAAATGATCACGTATTAGGCTATGTACACGCGAACATGAAAAAGTGATACATGATACGTGAACGTAAAGTGATCGTAATCCCGACTTCAGTCGCAATGCCTGCATACGTTTCAGGCGTTACAAAAATACATTAATTTTACATGCGATTTTCTCGAGTTAACTCAAGCAATTTACGACAAGACCCCTTCTTTTATTAAGCTTCCGCGCCTGTTTACTATTCTGTAATTATTATTCTTAATTACAGTGACGTGTTCCGGTGTTAAAAGCAGGAGAAGTGTTGCCCCATTTTAAGAACGATGGGCCAATGACATTGTCAAACTAAATTACTGAGAATGAATTAAAGTCATTTATAATACACAATACAAAGTTTCGTTACTTAATATTAAGTAGTTTTTAAAATTCCAATTAAAATTTAATGTAGCATCACTCCCACAATTTTCACTTTAGGGACAAATTGATGACACATTTTCGACGTGGTTTTTGTGAAGTATCACCACACGGTATTAACACACTCCGTCCTGACTCATCCCGCATAGACCCTGTATGATTTTTTTTTTTCAGTGATAGTATATAAAGCCGTACAAGTGCAGACACACTAACGGGAAGTAGACTTAATTGTGTGTACTTAGACACACGTGCGCGCGCGCATACACACGCACACACACACAGATACACACAAGAGAGCGACACATAGACGCACACATACCTACCTAAAATGTTTACAAAAATACGGAGACATAATGCAAACTTGTGTGAGACATTCAACAATCTTCATATTTTATCTTTTCTCACTGATCGCGATTAGGTCTGTTCCAAATTTTGTAACTAATTGTGTAGCTTCCATAAATATATACGTCGGTTACTAGGCTAACATTTCAGGTGTCACAACCTGGTCAGGAAGCACAGTGCATTCTAGCACGGTGGTTGCATTTGCAGTCTGCAGAGGGACATCGCTGATGTAGCAGTCGGACAACTCGCATTCCACCACAATGATCCGAGAGGCTACCAGTGGCGATGCGTGACCTAATTTGAAAGGCAAGCTACTAATCATATTTGAGACTACCAGGATTTTAGCGTTTAAAAATGGAAAGAGGGGGATGGGGGGTGGTGGCTTAAAACTCGGAATATTTGAACTGAAGAGAGAAATAATAAAACCGACTAAAAAGCATGTACCTTTGCAACAAGCGTGGCAGCCAGTTTAGCT
>PNEQ01002156.1:46047-64529 GCA_003012365.1 Medauroidea extradentata | reverse complement strand
GGTGGGGGGGTTGTTAATTTGCTATCGAGAAAGATGTTGAACGTCGCCTACAGAGTTGTGTCATGTTGCACACCAATATGATGTCATGTCTCAGGAATGTGGTGACTTATGTGATGGGGTGCGAGGGGAAGTACAAAGGTAGGTATTGTGCCATACTGCAACACATGTATATGCTGACTCTGGAGGAGGGGGAGGTGGTATAGGATGACATCATGGTATGGAGGCGAGAAGTGTCATGGGATGAACACGTGATTAGCATGCATGTGCTGACTTGGGAAGAAGGGAAAATACTAATGGCTTGAGAAGATGAGGGAGGGGGTAGGCATCTCCCAGTGCCATAGTGTAAAATATTGGGGGAGGGTGCTAAGGAAGCCTTGTCTAGGCATATAGTGTTGGTTTTTTTAAATTTAATAGAAAAAAAAATACTTTCTGTGTGAGGTATAAGTGGGGTTAGGAAGGAATGCGCAATCGAATTGTTTTCGGAAGGCTCGGAGGAGACCACTATAGTTAGTTTGATTGAATTTATTATGACTCGTTCAAGGATAGTTGGGATAGGAGTTGGGTATAAGATATTAGCATGGGGAAGGGTAGTGAGCCCATCCAGGCGTGGTGTATTTATTTGCATAGTTTAATTTTCTCTAAAAATGTATTTTTCATTATGAAATATGAGTGGGGTGTGATTGGAATGTATAATCGAAATAATTTGGGAAGGCTCGGAGAAAACCCCTATTTTTTATTTGATTCAATTTATTGAAACTGGTTCGGGAATAGCTAAGATAGGGGTCAGGTTTAAGTTATTAGCTGGGGAAGGTTGGAGGAACAATGTTCAGGTGTGTTGTGGTTAATTACTTAAATTATTTTACTAGAAAGATGTAGTTTCATTATGAAGTATGAGTGGGAGTTGATAGGAATGATAAATCGAAAAAATTTCGGAAGACTCTGAGAAACCCCTATAGTTTATTTGATTGGATTTAATGAAATTTGTTCGGGAATAGCTAGGATAGGGGCCAGATTTAAGTTATTAGCATGGGAAAGGGTTAGGGAACCTCGTTCAGTTGCGGTATAGTTAATTGCTTAAATTATTTTACTAGAAAGATGTTTTTAAATAATGAAGTACAGGTAGGGGTTGATAGGAATGATAAATCGAAAAAATTTCGGAATACTCTGAGAAAACCCCTATAGTTTATTTGATTGAATTTATTGAAACTTGATCTGGAATAGCTAAGATAGGGGTCAGGTTTAAGTTATTAGCTGGGGAAAGGTGGAGGGACAATGTTCAGGTGCGGTAATGTAAATTACTTAACTTATTTTTACTAGAAAGATATTTTGACGTAATGAAGTATGGGTTGGGGCTGATAGGAATGCGAATTAGAAAAAATTTCGGAAGACTCGGAGAAAACCCCAATAGTTTATTTGATTGAATTGATTGAAACTGGTTCGGGAATAGCTAGGAAAGGAGTCGGGTTTAAGTTATTAACATGAGAGAGGGTGGGGGAGCCCATACAGGTGTGATATAGTTAATTACTTAAATTAAATTTGTTAACGAGATGTTTTATGGTATGAAGTGAAAGTGAGGTTAAGTTGCAATGAAAATTAGAAACATTTTTCGGAAGACTCGGAGAAAACCCCTATACTTGTTTTATTGGATTTTATGGTAATAGTTCGGGGATTGCTAAGATATGAGTCGGGTTTAGGTTATTAGCTGAGAAGGGGAAGCGTAGCCCGTTCAGCTGTGATAATGTAAATTACTTAACTTATTTTTACTAGAAATATATGTTTTATAATATGAGGTATGAGTGGGTTTTAGTAGGAATGCGAATAAGAAAAAATTTCGGAAGACTCGGAGGAAACCCCTTCAAGAAGGTTGCCTACATAAAACAATTGACGTTAGGTATTGCGAACAAGATGGATGCTGGAAACAAGATGGCAGGCATAAAATTTAATGATTTTTAAATTTTTGAATTTTTTTGAAATTTGTGAATTTTGGAAAATTTTGAAAGTGACATCATTCAAGATGGCGGTAGGTGACGTCATCCAAGATGGCGGCCGGTAACGTCATCCAAGATGGCAGCGGTGATGTCATCCAACATGGCGGCGGTGACGTCATCCGCGGATCCGACCCCCCATCCCCTTGTGCCAAAACCCGCTAAATCTAACTACTATCGACCAGTCTCAAAAGAATTGAATCCAAAAGCTGCAGCATCACTGTTTGCAATGTATATTTAATCTCAAAAAACGGGATCACATTAGCAATCATTAAAAACTACCAAATTGCTGACTATGCATAACAGAAGTAAATTGCACTTCATTACACAACTTAAAAGGATAATTATTTACCAAAGCCCAAGTTATTTGCACACCAGGCTCGTCATCCGATCCACAATACATACCTACAGCACACGGAACAAAAATAATGTCCAAATTCCTAGGCATGCAAAAACTGTCTTCAAAAACTCCTTCGACTATTTCGCGAGTCACTACTGGAGTGAGCTGCCAGAGTCTCTTAAGAAGACGAAATCTGTAAAATTTTTAAAGAAAAATTGCTATGCAAAGTTGTTGGCGGAACAGAACAGCAAATAGTTTCATTATAGAAATAATTAGAACAATGATAAATTGGTTATTTGTTAATTGAACTTTACGTTAGATTATAGTACACAAAGTTGTAATGTTGAAATTAATTTATTATAATGCAAGTTGAAATTCGAATTATTATAGTGCAAGTGATAGTATTGGCATTTTTCTCTAAATTGTTATGTAACTGTAAAAAAAATTTTTTTTGCGTAATTCTTTAATTTTTTTTACTAATTTTTTCTTGTAGTATTAATGTGTATTTATGTATAAGGTTAAACACTTCAAGTTGTAAACCGGCCTAGAGCTGAATCTTGTAGTGTATAAATAAATAAATAAATAAATAAGTAAATAAATAAATAAATTTCGAACAGTCACGTGACACAAGCTCTTGGCCAGTTTTTTGATCGTTTCGAGGGCACCTCGAGTTCCATCAATAGGAAAATACCTTTAGAGAGTCACTACTCTCAGCAGAAAACGGAAGGCTTTCAATGTGTGTGTGTTCGTTTCTCTCAACGCCGATGATATCGTACGTCATCAAATATGGCGGTCGAGGGCCGCTTGAGCATGTTGAAAAAATAGGGCTGCGTATTGCTGCCTGTGTGTGTGGTTAGGGTTATGAATTGGTGACTAGTGCAAGAAATATGGAAAGGGTTTACATGTAAACCGTCTTACCTTTCTTTTACTTCATCGCTATTTTTTGTGTTTTTGATGTTTTAAAGCTCGTTCTTCGTAGAAGCAATGATGACTCCTATAACCTCAATTTGAAAATGAGTTTGTACTTTACTCAAATTTAAATAAATAAGACAGGTATGGCTTTAATTAGTGTAGATGATTGCATGGGATGTTGTCCCGTCGAAGCACTGACGGTAACTAGTGTTGTGTGCAGGTTGCCGGCATGGGCGGGAAGCAAGATGAGCCCCACGCGAGGTCGGACAAGCCTTTCTTCATGATGAAGGTATCGTCTTACCTGCTGGCTCTGCGGCCGTGGTCGCTGAGTGCGTCTCTGATCCCCTCGTTGTTGGGAAGTGCTGTGGCCTACAAGTGTACCTCGGCGGGAGACTTCAGCCTCCTCGCCCTCCTCCTGACATTGCTCACCGTCATCTGCGTACACGGCGCCGGCAATGTTGTCAACACTTACTTCGATTATGTGAAAGGTATAGACGGCCGTAAGAGCGACGATCGTATTTTAATCGACCAGATTTTGTCTAAAGATGAAGTGGTGTCTCTCGGCGCCCTTCTTTATGCTGCAGGCTGTGTGGGTTTTGTGTTTCTCGCGTGCATCTCGCCGGCTCGAATGGAACATCTGGCATTAGTGTATTTTGGGGGACTCTCTGGCTCGTTCCTGTACACAGGTGGTATCGGGCTGAAATACATTGCCCTAGGAGATGTTGTTATACTCATTATTTTTGGTCCGGTGTCTGTGCTATTTGCATTTATGGCCCAGACGGGCCGTGTTGAGTGGGCAGTTGTTTATTATGCCATACCTCTGGCTCTTAACACGGAGGCCATACTGCACAGCAACAATACTCGCGATCTGGAGAGCGATCGCAATGCAGGTATCGTGACGTTGGCCATTTTGATCGGTCGTACAGCTTCCCACGTTTTATATGCATTCCTCATCTTTACCCCGTACGTCATCTTCATAGTTCTCTGCCTTCAACACACTGCATATTTTTTGCTTCCTTTGATCACACTTCCTGAAGCTTTTCGCATCGAGAAAAACTTCCGTTCTGCAGATTCAATGCAAGATGTTCCAAAGAAAACTACAAATCTCAATCTGATATTTGGCTTGTTGTATGTTCTTGCTGTTAGTCTCGCGCCTAGAAAAAACTTACCATTCATACAGTAAATAGACCTCTGCTGGAAGTATGCGAGCATCTGATGTCACCTCGTCGTAAGTTATTATTGCTGCAGCTATGGCTGTCATACTTGGAATATTTAGCTGTATGTTCGGAGAGCTTTGTTTGTACGAGGACTAGTCTGCTAGGAGCAGTAGCTGGTATAATCATGCCTTCAGTGTTTTTTACTTTTTATAATGGTTACTTAAGAACTTATTAGCGACAATACAATCGTCTTATCTGTAGGTTCCGATGTCGAGGCAGCTACTTGTACTGTAAGCTCACGTGGGCTTTGCCAATCCGGCTGACCCTAAATGTCGGTTCTTTCATGGCTTTTTGTGTTTTAAAGTGTTTTGACAATAAGCTACTGCACTTGTTCAAATGAAACTGTGACAGTTTTACAAACTTAGGCCTAGGGAGTAATAAGTTAATGTTGTTTAATTAGTGCTAACCAAATAAATATGTAATAATTGCTGCAAATCAACGAGATGTAAATGCGGTACTAACCCACAAGAAAATTAGGTAGATGTATCCCTGTGTTAAGTCATGAAAAGGAAAATTTTTTTTTGTAAATTTGTGTCATAGCTCTCCAAATGTTCAACATGGTATTTTTGTATCTTGATTGATTGTGCTTCAGTTTTATTCCCAGAAATTACAATCTGTAGTGGTATATAATCAACACAAGAACATTATCAGTAAACTCATGAGAGGCATGTGCGTGTGATAAGGTGGCTGTCGTTACTTACAGTTGGCTATATGTTGTCACAACCGTTCACAGTATTGTGCATCGTTAACATTTTATGACTGAAAAAATATATTTGGTTTTTAATTTTTTTACAAAATATATTTATTAATATTTATGTTGTACCTAATATGTATATGTAACTAATGAGAACTAACATTATGTACAAACATAACAGGTGCAGTATTTGTGTGATTTAAGAAATGGTGAGAATGACTTCCGCATCTCTGATAGGCTACTTGATGTGATGCAGTAGCCTTGTGTATAACATACCCAGCTTTTTTCACGTATAAATAAGAATACTTTAAGGTTGAACGTGTAATCTAAAATTTTGGTGCCAAATGGGTCCGTTCTGTAAGTTGCATTTTATATTAATTTTGGAGAATACTTGTAAATATTTGTTTTAATGGTTTCATACATTTTCCGGTTTTTACATTTTTCTGTTCTGGTGAATGTGAATCAAAACATTGTAACTGTGTTCACTCGCCAACAATTTGCTTGGTGAAGAAACATACAGGAACCTAAAAATTTGCTAGCTGAAACTAACAAAGCCATATGAGTACAAAATATGTATGCAAAACTGGACTAAAATATTGAAAATAAGTAAAAAGTGTTAAATATCATACTTGATATATATATTTATCCTTGTCCAGAATCCTACATTAAGTACGTAACATATTTACACAACATGGTTCAGTCAGATATTTGCAGTTAAATGAATGGTTAGATTTTTGCCTCTCACCACACTCACAGTGTTCCTCATCAATGCAGCTCTTCTTCGTATATAAAGAAAGTTAAGCTGCCTATTAACTAAGTCAATACATATAGGAACATGCAGAGGCATAGCAAGGATTTTTGTTCAGGGGGGGGGGGAGGGGATACCAACTTGAGAATTTTTACAGCATAATAAGGGTATATCGGTCTCACGTCATGACGCTGGGGTCCAGGGGGGTCTTTCCTTGGAAAAATTTTGGTTTCAATGAACAAAATGATGCAATTTATGCAGTTTTTGTAGCTGAGTTGTGAATATAACACTGCTAAATTTTTTATCTTCAAGAAGTTTATTTTCATTTGGGGGTGGGGGGGAGGAGGAGGTATACCTCGCCCTCTGGCTACGCCACTGGAAACATTGAATAACAGTGAGAAGATTCAGAGGATGTAGAAGAGAATGGAACAAGGTGCACAGTGTGTGCTTTGTAGATAGGTGGAGTGGAATTTACTGATGGAGGAGTTGGTAAGAGTGAAAGAAATTGCAAAGTTAAGAAGGATTTGTGCAGTAAGTGAGAAGGTACTGTTGGGTCTAAACGTTGTGGCAGCTGTCAATGCGTGGCAGAGGTGGCGGAGGGGCAGTCGATGTGCGCGCAGCTCGGTAGGTGGAGCGCTCATCCTGAAAACATTAGCCCACCGCGTATGTTACGAGACGTGAATAAAGTGAGGAATGCGGACGAAGACGGCGGCCCTACAAAGTTCCTCACAGTTAGATAGGTGCCAACCTTGTGTTTTTAATAAATATGCTGAATTTTTTAAATTACTGAGATATCGTCTGAAGTGCGTTTTTCAAATATGTGAAAATATTGGAAACACATTTTTCACTTTTGTACATATTGTGAACTGCTGCTCGTGACAAACTGTAACACAAAATATCTTTTACGAAATTTGCTGTTACTATGAAGCATAATTTTTTTTAAGAGAAATAAAACTATACTTTTGCAGAAATTATTTAACTAACAAAATTTCATTAATTCGAAAATTAATAAAAATTACAAGGGGTTTAATTTGGGAACAACTGGATTTAATAGTAATAATAGTTTAAAACGATATGGAAAGAATAGTTTTAAATATGTATTAGCTTAAGTTTTAGTTTATAAAATTAATTCTAGTTATAAGTATAGAAATTAAAGTTCTAGACCTTAAACATGTAAAGTAGTCTTTTTTTTTAACATTTCATATTTTAATGCATTTAACACTGTTACTTTTTTTGTGGATATTATTTCATCTAATAATTTTACTATCATCATCTGTAATGATATTTGTGTCTTGTTATTGTCTTAAAGGTTTATTTCATTGACAGTTATGTAAACGCCCGGTGTAAGAACACTGCATTATTGGAAGCACTCAATGCATTTTTGCAACAGGGTTCATGTAACATAATTGATATTCTAGCATAAGACTTTAATTATCGGAAAGGAAATAACACTGAATAAGACACAAGTATCCTTCGAATGGGGGCTTCACTAGTTTTTCTGAGAAGGTCAGAGACGTCTTGTGCTAGAATTTGGAAATCGGTAAATTTACATTAGTTGTCTGCAATTTTGTCAAATTCATTTTTCACTATTATAGTACCTGAGGTGCTAAGACATTTTGGGAAACTTTCAGTCAAGTTCTATGCTTGATTTGGCAGGAGAATTTTGTGATAGCGTCACTTTTCAGACTGTATGTGTCAAGGTGGCTGCCGCTAAGCTCACACTGCATTGATAGAAAAGAGTTGGGTGTTTGTTTAACGTCTCAATATAGTGACTCGCAGGTGGAGTTGAAGTTGATTTATTTTATACTACGGATCTGCCAGAATTTCAAGACATAAAACTGTTTCTCATCAAGGCGATCCAGGTTCAATTCCCGGCGGGGTCTGCAACCAGATTTTCGCACGTGAGAATTGTGTCGATTGATGCCGCTGGCAGGCGGGTTTTCTCGGGAATCTCGCGTTCCCTATGCCTCTTCATTTCGGTGCTGCTCCATACGCACGTCATGTCACCCTTCACCAGCGCTAAATACCTACATGCTAAGTCCTGACCAAATTATCTTCACTTGATTTGTTCAAATAAAACTGTTCTTCATATTTATCTAGGGGAATCATTGATACTTCTAGTGTTGCATGAATGTTAGCGAGCTAGCCACACTAACTACGAGTTACGGCAACCAGCTCAATTTGATTTTTACAAACTATGAGATTTATTTTTGACAGTTACATCTGATTTTGAGTCTCATTAATCATACACCGTGGTTTAACTTCATTTTTCTTTCCATCCGCTATAATTGATTTTAGTTTTTCCACCGAGAGAGTGTTACATTTTCATTTTTCATCTGGTTTCGTTGATTTAATATAAAATTTTCTCGAAATATTTCACAAATTAAGATAATATTAAGGTAATTGTCTTCAATGATATTTATTTACATAACTTATTAGTGGGTGTCTGATTTATTTCATAAGCATTCCTTGATAGCAACTCGCACATTTATTTCACTTTATTTTTCAGGTAAATAATTTTAGGACACAGAAGCTTGTTTGTGACGACACTATCAGTCGATGTAAAATTCAGTTCTTTGGTAAAGAGTGTGTTTGTGTGTGTACCTTGTGGAACATAAGCTTAAAGATAATGCTATTTATTTACAAGCTTATTTAACTTATTCATTTCAACAACGTGCACCACTAGACCACATTAAGTTGTATTTATGTATCTAATTTTGTTAAAGGGTCTGTTATTGCTCACTTGCCAACACATGTAGTATCGTGTAATAAATATGTCTGTTAGGTATGCTACTGTCACCCCACACAATCTTTTTCGTATTTCCTGAGATTTTAAAATGTATGTTGCAATTGGAGTTTACAATTAAAATTTATTGCTTTGTGGACATACGCCATTGCTCATGTTTTGTTGACCAAACTTGTATAGAAAGACAAAGTGACAAAATACAAAAAAACACACAAAAAAGCACAGCAAACGTAAGAAAAACAATCCCAGAAGAATTCAGTCACTTGTGTTTTTTCTTGCTGCGTAGTTTACAAAGTGTTATCCAGCGTAATGATAATGACTGTTAGGAATCCAATGCTTTGTGGCCTAATAGACATGGGCAGAGGAGAGAAAGTGACACGCGCACATGTTTTTGTAACAGAGCAAACATGTCTTGGCCGTACCGAGTGTGTGCTGAGTGTGACCGGGCCGTGTCGTCATTACGCGTCCCCCACTTGGGAGCTCATCTACCACAACGTTTTGTCCTTACAGTAGTTTAAAGTTGTCCAAGTAGTACATTATTATAGTTCACATTCTGTCCAGTGGTGGCTTCTCTGTTTCTGTCCATGGTTCTCTAGAGACTCTTCTTTCTCATAATTTGTCCTATCAAGGTTTAGCAGAGGATGGAATTGACACTGTTTGAAGGAAACTTTCTCAATTTCAGCCTGAGTGGAAAAGCTTGGAGAGTCCATACGCTGGATGTCTGGTGTGTTTATTGTACTTCTTTTAAATCTTTGCTGCTACCAGTCTTCTCACATCGGGTGGTGCTATAACCACGAGAAGGAATATTTGACAGGTGTAAGTCGTAGCCTATTACTATATGTCTTATTTCACGGAGAACCACATTTACCTACATGGGCTTGCGTGGCAGAGGATACACATCCACCCAAAAATTATTCTGGGTAATTAACCCTCTTACTCACAAAAAATTCATAAAAAAATTATCCAATATAATTATTAATATTAGTACTACCAGCGATATATTATTCAGAGTTTATACTGTATATGAAAACTGCTTAAATAGCTCCCACTATGCACCTTGAAATCAAAATTTTCCACCCATATTTAAAGTGAAGATAGCATATCAGCCACCGGACATACTTGTTCTCGTCCCCCCTCCTCCACTTCCCGTAGGTTAACTGCAGCACGTGCTATTGTCTACTTGGCTGGCATGAACAGAGTTCCTCCAGACCAGGGCGGCATATTCACCGACAGAGAAACACGAGGCAATAGCAATGTCTGTAGGCTGCTCTTCCCATGAGACGTTAGCAAGTTTACAGCCAAGGTTGTTGCTTAGTGTCCTCATGTTGTTACTTAAAAGTTATAAAGTATGATCCAACTTAACCCAGAGGTTTCCTGGAGCATCACTTTGGTTCAGATTGTGGCCTGCATTGAACTTTGCTACGGACTTTCCACCAATAAAATTATATGGACACCGCTTAAAGACTCGTAGTGAGAATGGATCAGTGGGAATCTAGCATGCTAGTTCAGTACTTGGCTCGTTGTGGCAATACTGCATTTGATATTTGCTTCGAGGTCATCCTTATATCTTTTTACAATTCTTTCTGTTTTAATTGTAATTAGTAGCCTAGCGGCCTTTCCCGCTATTGACCCTTATATCTTGGTCGGTTCAAAGTCTCTGACATGCAAAACACGTTCAAGGCATGCAGCATGTAAAGGGTATATGAAGTTTCTTTATCTCTTCAAGCGTTATAGCATTTGACTAATTTTTCTCTTTGTTTTTGTATTTAGTAGCAGTTGATGAGATATTTGATCTGAGGTGTTGTGAGATCTTTGTTAAGGTTCTGCAGTGATTTCCAAAAATTTTGTTTATAAAAATACACAGTAGAAATACATTATACCGTTAAAGTCTGGAGACATGATTCCAACATCCTAGCGTTTATGCGGTGTTATGGACATACCAGTTATTTATTCAGCCTTGGTGACAAAAAAGACCAGTGAGTTAACAAGCTCTTATTATGTGATTATAAATTCCTCAATAAAGATTAATAACCTCCAACAGCAACAGGAAAAAAAATCAACTTTCATGTGGATGAGAATTTGTCGTAAAATTAGTACGTGAAATTAATGTAGGCTAACAAATAGAAATTAATTACTGCATCAAATGTATCAGTTAATAAAAAATTTATCAAATACAATATCAGAAAAATCATCTAAAGTATTCTGTAAAAGGCACAGCACAATCAATTTTTTTTATAATTTGATTTGTAAATTTGTGATTTAGGCCTACTTATGTTAAATTTTTATGTACAATTTTCATTATTGTTAAATTTTTTATAGTTTGAGTTAAGACAAAACTGGGTGGTTCAGGTAATCAGGATTGGGAAGTCAGGCAACCTTGAATGACCCTGAAGTAATTACAGAAACCCATTACATTAAGTCATCTTGCTCAGTCAGTGTTTTTATGTGACTATATTACTGTCAACATTAGGTACACTGTAACTGTCAAGTAATTCAAGTGAGGCATAAATGCTGACATGTCTGCTGCTCACTCACAGTGTAGTTGAGCGACTCGACTGGTGCCGAACCTTGAAAGTGTCAGTGAAACAGTGACAAGATGGTACTCCAATCTGTGAAACAGAGCGAGCAAGTGTTCACACCCTCTATGCTCACCGCGCTCTAGCTTAGGGGAGAAGAATAGAGCAGATTTGCATCTGATACATTTTATGAGCTGAACCCATCTGTGTAGGGCTTACTTATAGATGCATGTCAGCTAGAACAGAATTATGTAAACAATCCCTTTCATTCAGGAATCCACAATTATAGTGCAACAGAAAAAAAAAAAGCTAAAATATATCCTGTGTACAGTCGGTTGACAATCCGAGAATCACTTTGTAACTGCACCATCTGTAAGCAGTTCACCAGATTTTTGAGGTCTCGTAGTTGCACCAGCACATTTGAATAAAAGTTTTTATTCTCTCCCAGTAATTCAGCTTCATTTCCAAACTAGTTCATGTGGCTTATTGGGATGGTCATTTTTGTGTAAAGCAAAAGTAAACATATTTTTTTACTTTATTTGAGTTATAACACATTATTAATTGTTCCAAGTCATTCTGGCTGATGTGATTGGTCTGATCACTGTTTTTTGTTTACACAAATCACTGTCCACGCGCCAGCTCTTGAGTCCCTGGCGGGTACGTGTTTTTTTGCCAGTAAATATATAAATAACATGACACCCAATAGCACGCGACGCACATGCTAGCCGTAGTAACATCGTAAGTTAGAACATGTTTGATACAGTGTTACTGCAGCGTACACAGAGTTTACAACGAAAGGTGCATACGCGGTAGGGACTCAGAGCTGGTGCGCGGACAGTATGTTGCATATATGATGAAAACTAGGTTAGGTTTAACTCGATCAGTGTAATAAAACGTTTATAAAGAGTGTAATTGACCATGGGCGGGAGAGAGAGGAGGGTAAAACAGAGCGAGCCAGTCAGAGCTGAGCAGCTGTGACGAGTAAAGTCTGTACTGTATGAAAGTAGACAAGACCAGTCTCGCTGGTGATAGTAAATAATGTCGTCTGAAGGAGCACATTTCTACTAATAGAAAATAGGTTGATATTACGAAACACAAATATTTCAGCGCTAGTGTAAATGTTAGTAACATTTTGGCTTCGTGTGGTAAAAAAGTCCCTCTGTTCGTGATGAAGGCAATGGGATAATAGGGAAACGTTAATTTAATTTTTTTATTTAGAAAATATTTTTGGGAAGCATACATATCAAATTAAAAATGTGACAAAGAAGCAGCTGCTGCAACAGGAAATTTTACAAAACAGAATTATATTCTCTAAGTCGTTGCCAACTTGAACCCTAGCGAACCACTGGAGACTTCTGTTATTTGTCTATGCAGTAAGGAGCAGTTATACTGTAGTTTTCAAAGTTTAATTTGAAAAAATGCTTATTTTACCATCAACAGTCTTTATTATAGAGCTTTTGGAAATACTGATTTGTCAGTTTGAATTGTATGTTCACTTATAGTAACGCTGAGATTTTGAAATGGGACATGCATTTGGCGGGTTTTCTCTGGGATCACCCGTTTCACCCGCCCCTTCTCGTTCTGGTGCTTCTCTATAATCACCTTATGTCATCCCTCACCAGTGCTAAAGACAAATTTGTTATGCGCGGATCAAAGTCTCTTCATTCACTCACTCAATGATTAACAGCACCATTGTACTTGGTGCATTCACAAAGTAAATAGTTCAACTGGACCAAGTTTTCTCAACAGTATCCAAACGTAATCATGAGACCATGATCAACACAATGGACTATGTATATTCCTGCTAGTTTTAAGTTTTTCATAACAGCATATTAGTAGTCACATAGTAATTTGCTAAAAACTGCAGAATAAGTTAGAAACCAACTGGATTAATGCAGTAAATACAGCTGCTGCATACCAGTTCACAACCACCATCTAACTACAGCATGATCTGTCGACCGAGTCAAATTATTTATCGACATCTAGTTCTTGATGTTGTCATGTTTCTTTGGTGAGTCCATGGTAATGATGCATTGACTAAAATGTGTTGGTCTTCAAACACAAATGTTAAAGATTGTAATAGGAGGGAGATGGCTTAAGGTAAAGTAAACATTTTTTTTTTTTGTTTCCAAATTATGCAGCGTTATTGTGGGATGTCATATGTCCCTAGTTAACCTGACAAATGTAGCACATGATTAAATCACTCAAGTTATCACACGAGCGACACATTGTTGGCAGCGTGCTGTGGCTCACTACTAAGAGCTGTGGGTGTGTGTATTAAGATAAAACTATGTACATAGTACTGTATATTAAATCACACATAGTGTTTATGGAATTTTACGAGCCTGTGTTGGCCATATATGCTACATTTTTTAGTTTGCATATCGGTCATGTGTGCTTTTGTATGACAATAATAGTAACTGCCTTAATTCATGATGCAGAATTGTATGTGTATGGCAGGCATGTCGGGTTTTGTCAATGTTTCACAGCACACCACTGGCTGTTGTGAGCAAAGTGGTAGGCTGCTGTACACAAGAGAGACAATGATCATCATTAATGTACTTTAAGAGTAGTATTTGTAGACGAGCCAAGGAAATATCTGTGCTTGCAATCAACAGGTATGCCTTAGAAGAAACACTTGAATGACAGAATGAGTAAGCTCCCCTGGTCGCACAGTGGCTGGGTCACATGTTCCACTCATTTCTGTACCTTCCATGTTCCAGTTGCAAGCTGTGCTCAGTACAATTATGGTGGGAAAGCAACCCTTATTTTCAGAAAGTTTCATCGTGAAGGCACTTTTCTATTTATGCTGCTCCTAGCACATGTGCAATAGTCAGTTGAGAAATTCCACACGTGAATTTTGGTTTCAGTTGTGTTTTGCAAGGTAATTAAGAGAACTGCACTGATGACTGTGAAATGAGCAGCAGTAGAAGTCGGCTCATAGTACTCTACACTGACTGCCGCCGATGGTCTATTGATGTTGACAGTAAATTATCTGGAAATAGTATTCATAGGCAAAATGTCATCTGTCAAGGAAACTGAAGCCAGAATGTCTCATTCACAGTACATAAAGGTAGATATGAAGGCAGCAGTAGTGCGTGTTGACGATCTTGTAAAGTATGTTTACTGTCAGACTGTGTTGTCTTGACTAAACAACAAATAAAAAAATGCAACAATAAAAAACTATAGGTGGTTCATGACCTTTCGAAACAAAGCTTGGCCATGATCCTTTGTTTTGTGGTACATTACTTGCTATGCATATTTATGTAGAAACTTCAGTCCTACACACATGCTTCGAGGTCCAGAAGATTTTTGTCCATCTTTATAGCAGCTGTAGACTCAAATTCAGGTTTTGCCCTTCATAACCTGGTAGCTGGATTTGTGCTCGACTAATATGCAACAATAAATAGTACAATGTGATACAAGTATTTTAATTTATGTTTTGTAGGTACCGTGGGCAAACTACTAAATGGAGGGAAAGAAAATTTGTAGGTAGAGATGTGTTTAAATGCAGTAGTCTTTCATGTTTGAAAATATAAAATTACTGTTATCTACAACTGTTGAGAAATGTGATCGTGGATGAAAACTATTTTAAGTGAAGTTAAACACTTTATCATAATTAAAATTTTCACCTGAAAACTAATACTTTTTAAGCACTAAGTACGAGAACTTTTTTAACACACTGAAATGATGCTTAGAATGTACAGTAGTTAGCAGGCCCTCGCAGAGATCGATGTAGGCCCATGTAATTAATACAGTAGTAAAAATTATAAATTTAAAATAAAATATATCCCACTGAATGTGTACATAATTAACAGAACATAATAATTTGTTATGATAAATTTAACTTATTTAATAATTTATTTATTGTATTTTCTAGTCTCTTTCTGGACAAATACGTACATAAATTTGGAAAAAATAAGTTCAAGAGAAGTGGATAATATTTTCTTGGTTCAGTAATACTTATAAATATTTACATTACTGGACTCAGCTATGTGAAAACTTGATCCAAAGAAAGCCAGTCCTCACTATGAAAGGTACATGATGACATCTTTAAGAAAGTACTTCTGTGAAATTTCTGTAGTGAGTTCACCCAAAAGCAAATTGCCAGCGGTTCTGTTAGAAGCTGTCGTACTACAAGCAGATTTCCGTGTCGTGACATGGAACTTTCACGAGATGGTATTCTGTCTCAGCTTCTTCCAACTTTTCTTGATGTCCTAGCTTGTTTTGTTTGAGAGATGATGCATTTGTGAGTGGTTTATTTATTTTAAGAATAGAATGTTTTATATTTTAAACATAAACAATGCAGATGAATGTGTTGATCAGAACTAAAAAAACCCTTAAAATTGGAGTAATTTTATTCAGGAGTTAAACAGTATTGACATCAACATCATTTGGCAATTCTTTCTTGGACAAATAACTTGCGGAACTGCAGTGATGAAATTTGATGTCTCAGCAGTTTACTACATAAATTTGTATTTTCAAATATATATGTCCATCTAAAAACAATTAAATTCACCACTAAATAGTAAAATCAGTTGTGCAAATTTCAGCTTTTCTACTTGGCATGTGCGAGTAGAGAATGAAGGGGAGGGCAGATGCCTTATTGCCTATAGACAGCAGGCATATTTTTCACAAGTGAATCAGTAATTGGCTGGTTACAAGTGTTTGCAGTGGAGTATCTGCATTTACAAGCAAGTGCAGAAGTGATTATTAGTTAATGAAATTGTTGAGTCTGGCAAGTATGTCAAAATTGTCTCTTGTTAGTTGCAGATAATGAAATTCATATATATTGATCACAATGTGAGCAGAAAACATAAATTTTTAGCAAAAAGGAACAAATATTTTTGAGCTGGAAGAAACATTAACATCAGAACGATCCAAACATAGCTTACAAGCATTATCGTACATACTGTATTATCTTATATTAAAATTATTTTTTTCATATACTAATCTGAAAATTGCACGCTACAATGTGAACTACTTAATATTTACACTCTAAATTCCAAATCCAGGTTTGTTTGTGCATTATAAAAAAGCTGAAATTACCAAACAACATCCTTTCTCTGTAAAGGAGCCTTGTAACCTACCTCGCTACTCAGGTAGCCAAAAACTGTAAATGGCGGCAAACTATTTGCAGTGCGTTTGCAAACATTACTGCTACCGGAGTCGCGAAAATGCCCAGGTCCTGAAACAATTCAACCGCCAAAATATGTCTAATGAAAAGGGGGGGGGGGAGGTGGAGTCGAGAGTACCGCCTGTGTTGGAGCATTCTCATACTGCCATATGCAGAGATGAGTCGAGATTCTTTTCTCCACTATTCACCACCAGTACAAAATTGGCTCTGTATGATATACAGTGTACATTCACATTAGGCGGAGTGGCACGTTCATTTAAGCAAGTTAAGGGTCTCGCAGAATGCATTTGCAATGTGGCATGATATAGCACTCAAATTGAAAAACCAGTTATATCGCTCAAAACACAGACTTCTAAAATTTGGGGCCCTCTATGTCTATGAAGTGAGGCCCCGAGCCAAATAGCCCTGCTGGTGTTACCCCCCCTCCCTCCCTTTGTGATAGGGCCAGTCTGGTAGTTAAAAAAATTTTAATGATCAAACATTTACTAAACAGTAATTCAGAAATATAACACCTTTGTACTCATGTTTCAGTGTTCGAAAACAATAGAAGAAAATAGTTATTCTATTGTAAATAATCACTAGATTTGCTACATAGTGCAGAAATTAAGTTCTTTCAGTCATTGTATTTTGTTGTGTAAGTAAAAATATTCAGGTTACATGAATCAATTACCTTTCAGAAGCACTGGCCGTTTGAGATTACTAGTAATAATTATAATAAAATATTAGCGCATGCAACATGTACCTATGTAAAAACATGCCTTTGGAGTAAACATTTATGTGCATTTTTTATATTTTAAGTGGGTGTAATTTCGTGTAAGTTTATTTTTGCCATTAAATTTTCATGTTGGCTCAAGCAAGAGAAAAATCCTATGAAACTTAAAACTGTGCGTGAGTGTGTATGTGTGTGCAGGATAATGCTAGGATGTATTTTTGAAAATAATTTGTGTGTCGGTCAAATTGTATTTGAAGACTGCATTTGTGGATGTTTGTACATAAAAATATGTTATGTATTGCAAAAAATGTATTTCCGTGGTAGCTTTTAAATTAGTAAACTATGATTGGTTTACACATTTCCTTGTATTTTTTATAAATATTCCTTTTATTTGTATAGTTATTTGTCGTGCTTAATGTTGTAAATTAAGTACTGTCTAAGATAACATTCAGTGTGCCATTTTGACTGAACAGTAAGACATAAATTAATGATATAAACATCAATTGAAATTTTAAGGTTTTTTGATTTTCATTCATATAGAAATACTGCACTAAAAAAAAGAGAAACACTTTGCTAGCTGTATAACATTTTACCAAAGTGTCTCATACATTCAGCATTATTTCTTTCTCCGGAAAGAAGTGTAGGCCATGTGGAATTTCAGTCATAAATTGTGTGTCTGAATGTCACTTGCCAAATAATTGGCGAAACCAGTATTACAGGAATGTAATTTTTTGAATTTTACTAATTGGTTTGATAAACTTGTCATATTTTCATTAATGTTTTTAGTGATGATCTATACATAAAATGCTCTTAAATTTTTTTTTACATTCATATAGAATCATCAACTTTTATTTTTGTCTCAGCATTACTATACTTTTAGTGTAATTCTTTGCCACTTGTGCTTATATATTGGTAAAATATCATTACTGAGGGCCTCAAATGATATGTTGCTTTAAGGGTGCCGCCTACCCGTGTGTGAGGGGCTCAAAACCGACGAAGCAGTAAGGCCGACCTTGAAGCCGCATAGCCTCAATGAGCCAAGCACTGAAAAAGCATGCAAGGTTCCCACCAAATTGATTTTACTATGGGACATTAAGGTTGTTCAAGTGGGGAAAAAACATAATTTTATACTTGTATGAAATAGTGTTAGTTTTGTACACATTACTTGAGAGTACACATACTTCTAACGGAAAAAAATTAGCTCATATAGTTTTCCCGTAATGGCACTTCAAAGTCAAAATTTGCGTGTTTTTACGTCATACAAAACTTGAAAACCAGAAAACATAATGAAATGAAAAAAATCACATCAAAACCACATGTCCTGGTCTATGGCTTGTAGCATTTAAAACCCGTTACAAAAAATATTTATGTGAAATAAAAAATTTCAAAATTTGGAATTTTCTTTTGGTACTTTTAGAAATTTATTTTAAACACAAAAATATTTTATAATGGGTTTGTATATGCTTCAAGCCGTG
>PNEQ01002156.1:16592-45947 GCA_003012365.1 Medauroidea extradentata | reverse complement strand
CCATTTCATTATATTTACTGGTTTTCAAGTTTTGTATGAAGTAAAATTATGCAAATTTTGACTTTGAAGTGACATTACGGGAAAACTGGCTGAGCTAATTTTTTTTCGTTAGAGGTAAATGTACTCTTCAGTAATGTCTACAAAACTAACACTATTTTATACAAATATAAAATTATGAATTTTTCCCCACTTGAACGCTCTTAAACGGTGACCATATAATTTTATTGGTGGAAAGTCTGCAATGAAGTTCAATGCAGGTTGCAACCTGAGTTTCACATACATTCGGTTAGTATATTTTGAAGAACGGAAGTCTGAAAAGGCAGTTTTTAGCCTTGTTGGAGGGCTTAGAAACAGTGTTTTTAATGAGCGCAGCATCTTAACAATGAGGTCCCGACTTAGTCTGAAGTTTATTTTCTATTCGTACGTTGGCTCAATGGACACATGTGGAATATTTTCGTAGAAAAAACCTGTTTAGGAACACACTGTAACACATATGAAGCGTGATATAGGCAGCTGCCTTAAGAACAGTACTTATACTGGACAGATGGTGGTAATCTGAAAAATACTTGATTGTGAAAATTAATTTATAACAAAATACTGTATATTGAAGAGAGAATTCCAACTAGGTGATCTGGGTTTGAGTCCCGGTGGGTTTAGGCCCATGTTTTTTGCATGTGGGAAACTTGGCAGACGTTGCTGGAAGGTTTTCTCAGGGGAATTCACGTTTCCCCCACTTCTCTTATTCCGTCATTGTTCCACAAACTTCTCACCTCATTCATTCATAAGGCCAGAGGGTGACAGGCCAGTCTCGTTTGTTTAACAACTGGCCCACCCTTCACCACGGCCTTCTCTTATTCGTATTGTAACCCTGCCGGAAGGCGGTAAACACATAGTTGTTTCATTTCACCGTATACCAAGATTTAAATAGGTTGCAGGGGAGGAGCCTAAAAACACTAGCTATATTACAAATGAGGTGTCATGTTATTAAGAAGTGCACAGGCTGTTTAAGATGTTTAATTAAATCCTCCTATACTGAATCCACATATACATACAATTGACTGTCAACACTGGCACCCTAACACCTCCACCTTTGGTTGCTTTCCCTCTCCTGCTAGGCAGGTTCTCGTACACTACTTTCACTTTCACCCTCCGACCACTTCGAGTGACGTACTGTTCTTTTCCACTGGCTCTAGTGTTCTATTCAATTTTTCCTTTAAAGTCTTCTGTTTCACCTTCACTAAATTCTTTCTTCGACATCTTGTCCTAATTGTAGCATTGCTTGTGACTGGTATTGCGCCTGATAATTCCCTGTCCTATGTTATGTGTCTGTTTACTGACTTTCCGGCCCTGTGGCTGTCTTATCGTGGAATTGTTTGATATTTTTTCCTCGAGTTTTAAGTGTCTCATATATGCCCTCCTAGATTACTGGTCGTAGCCTCGTTGTCGTAATAGGTGCTTTTGTTCTAATACACCTACTGAATAATATTTGTGCTGTTATTGGTGTATTGTGCTCCCTCAGGAGGTCTCTGTAATTTGTACCTTCACAGATGTTTTTTTTATGTTATTTATGCCAATTCCTACTGCTTTCTCTGCTAGCCCATTGCTTCTATGATAGTGAGGACTGCAGGTGACAATAGAGATGCCATATTCCTTGCAATACTTTCTGCACTCAAACAATGCACATGACATGTCTGCCATAAGTTCTTTGGGAAACCTATGCGCATTAAATGTGTCTTGCATTGAATTTTTGACATTAGAGGACGTTTTGGCCTGTAGTGGTCGGATGTCTAACCAATGCGAGTAGTAGTCTATTAGTATCAGATATGAGCGGCGTGCATGTTCTAAGATATCTGCTACTACCTTAAAATATGGCAATCTGGGTATCTCATGTGGCCTTAGTGGCTCGCTACAGTTGGCCCTCCTGAATTTCTCTCATGTATTACATCTTGACACTAATTCTGTGATATCAGCTGACATGCCTTGACAATAAAACAGCTGCCTGGTCCTTGCTTTAGTTTTGTCCACTCCGCAGTGTCCTTCATGCACCAGGTTTAGGACATATGGCCTCAATGTGCTGGGGACTAAAATTTTGTGTCCCCAGAATAGAACATTGTCGTCCACATAAAGGTAATCTTGTAGCTTGCAGTATGACTGATGCTCCGTTGATAGCTTGTTGATGTATGGCCACCCCTGCTGCATTCTTTTGATTACTGTTGCGACTATTGGGGTCCACGCTAGTCTCCCTTTGGAAAATTAGTTTCCTTCCTCCACTCATTGGCAAGTGCGCACTGACTGTATGGACAACTTCTAACATTTCAGGGTCATGATCTGTGTCCTGTAGATGCATTCTTGACATTGTGTCTGCTAGATGTAGATCTTTTCCTGGCACATTATACCTGCAGCGAATATTTCAGAAGTTTAAGCCTGAGGCGTTGGAGTCATGGCAACCCTATTTTCTACATTTTTTTTTTGTTACTGCCACCAGCGGTTTGTGATCTGTTTGCACATTTACAGTGAGTCCATAAATGAAGTCATGAAATTTAGACGTGGCAAAGTGGATAACCAACAATTCCTTCTCTAAGAGTAGTTTTTTCACTTTCATTCACGGTACGTGATGCTCCGGTTACCATCTGTAACTAACCTGTCCCTGGGCTAGATTCCTGTAGCAAGTAGCATCCCAGTCCCTTTTGTGATGCGTCACACTGCAGCGTGATTTCCTTTTTTGGATCAAATAGGCTAGTACTGGTGCTGATGACGCACTTTGTTTTAAGGTCTCAAATGCCTTTTGATAACTTGGTAACCAATGCCATTCCACTCTTCCTTTTAGAAGCATGTACAACGATGCTACTACCGTTGCCATGTCGGGCAGAAAGCAACGAGCATAGTTAAACATGCCTAACAGTTTTTGTAGCTCTTTTTTACTGCAGGGAGCTTTTAGGTTCCACAATGTTTGTACTCTTTTGGGGTCCACTTTTACACCTTCTACTGAAATCTTTAGTTTCACACGTGCATAACACGTGTTCAGTACCTATGTCTGCAAAATTATGTTCTACTAGTTCTTGAAATGTTTCTGGTGCGCTAGCCACTCCAAATGGCATCCTCGAGTACACATAGACTCCAAACGGGCTGGAGAAACAACATTTGCATGCAGAGTCATCAGCAAGTATTACTTAGTGAAATTCCTCTCTTAAATTGAATACAGAGAAGTACTGTACTTCTTTCCTGCCAATTTTTCAAAAATGTCTGTTATGTTTGGAACCGTATGGTACTGTCGGATGATCTGGTCGTTCAAGTCTGACGGATCTAGACGTATCCTTATCTTACCATTAGACTCCTCACTGATCACTAGGTTGCTTATCCATACACTTGGCTCTATTTCACTTATTTTCTTAACTACCTGTTTCTCCTCTAGCCTGTTTAACTCCTCTTTAAGAGGTGTGCGCAGTGCCTGGAGTACCTGCCTTGGTGACCAGCACAGTGGTTTCACTCCTGGTTCTTGTGTGATTATTCTGCCCTTTTGTGGGAAGCAGCCCAGACCATTAGACATCCTTGTTCTACTGTATGAACTGTTCCTTAGCACTCTCTTTAATTACTGAACTAAGCCGTTGAATTAGATTTAGAGCCAGACGGCCCGGTAGCCCAAGTAATGGTGTTTCATAAAGATCAACAATCATAAAATCAATGTATGCTTCACTTACCTCAGTGTGGCATAGCAGCTTCACTGTGCCTACTGTTGTGATTACTTCATCAAATGTTTTTAGTTTTATGTTTGTAGGCCTAACTAAGAACCATTCATTTACTTTTTTAAAGATTCACAATGGCAGAACACAGACTTGAGCCCCTGTATCTAATTTCACGACCATTTTGATACCTTCAATACTTATATTTTCTCTCCACTCGTTAGGATGTGCCTTCTGAAAATTACTGCCACTCTTTTTGTGGGTTTTAACAGTAACAGAATCTAATGTTACTGTTATACAGTCACAATATAAACTTTCCGTAAGCTACACGTTTTAAATTTTTCGACTACTTGCGCTTTTCGCACCGTACGTGCCCTTGCAAAGCGATTGAGAAACCCACACTTTGCACACTTTCTGCCATAGGCAGGGCATGCTTTGGGACCATGGACTGATTGACACCGCCCACAAATGAAGTCTTTACCCAAAGTTCTGTTGTTTGTGGCTCGTCGTTTTGATATGCTGTTACCTAATGTTTCCCTAACCTCACTCACTATAACTTCACGGTAACTGCCCTCAGACTCATTATTTATAAGTTGTACGTACTTGTTACGTGCTTTGTTCACATATACAACAGTATGTTGCCGCTTTTTCCAGTGTAAGGTTATTCATTCTCAATAAAGCCTCTTGAACATTTTTATCTCCGATGCCATGCACAATTCTGTCCCTGAGCATTTTATTTTCTGGAGTCTCCTGTTCCTGCTTATTATAGTTGTAGTTGCAGTTTTTAACTAGTTGCCACAGCACTGTTCCATAATGTTCAAAGCCTTCATTCTCTTCTTATTGTCTGTGATTATATATGTAGCGTTCAAAGTCT
This sequence comes from Medauroidea extradentata, assembly GCA_003012365.1. Taxonomy (NCBI): domain Eukaryota; kingdom Metazoa; phylum Arthropoda; class Insecta; order Phasmatodea; family Phasmatidae; genus Medauroidea; species Medauroidea extradentata. Next base: position 41,393 of record PNEQ01002156.1, on the reverse strand, counting down.
TCGTCAACCCTCAGGCTTACATATTTCTCAACGGCTAATTGTAGTTTTTCACATTACTTTTGGTCCACCTCGGGGGTGGAACCTGTGGTTAGGATACGGGCAGAAGCACTGTCCATCATGTTTCTAAAGAATAAGATTTTCACTTTATCATTGGCGTTATCTTGACAGGTGTTCGCTAAGTACGTAATCTTCAAACTCTGTCTCCCAAAACTTCCAATCTTGGAATGCTGTTTTGTAGGTCCATTGGGTGGTAACTTTCCTCCCGTTTCCGTTGCCACGTTGTTGTTGCTGTGCTTCATTTCAATATTATTTCAGACTTGGATTCACACCAATTGTTTGGTACGGTAAAATGATCCAACAACAACTGTGCCATGTTTAAGTAAATCCTTCTATACTGATACTCTTTATTAACAACTTCGAATCCATATATACATATACTGTCAATACTTGTGCCAATTGTGGCACCCTAACACAGGCTATATATTTTAGTATTAGTATGTAACAATGCACTTAGTACACAACTGATCTGTTAACTGGTCAGAAACCATGCTTTCATTATGCAACTGTGTACGGTGTTTGGAGACAACTACTAGCTCAAACCCTTCACCTTTCGTGGATTTCACACTACATTATAGTTAAAAGACAGTTTTAAAACATTCCTCTTTACGTACGTTGGATGCGAAAAAGTTGCATTTATATGGTAAATAATATGGTTGCATTATTTTCAGTGTACGTGGAGAAGAAATAAGCAAAATAAATATTTTGTTTTTGCCTGTAAATTTTGGTATAAAACTACTTTGACTAATGTAATGCCAGCTGAAAAATGTTGTGCATAATAATTTATCAGCACAGAAAATGCTTGAGTGGCATAATTATTTTACCTTCTTCATTTGCAAGTATTGTGTGTGCGGACACATGGAGAGAGAGGGACAGAGAAAAAAACAGAGAGAAAAGAGAGAGAAAAAGAGAGAGAGAGCTGAGGGTGTCATTTGTTCTGCAGTTCACTGTTGGGCCACAATACATTTACACAACGCTCGGTTCACGTTCACACCAAGTGTACATATCAATATAGACTGGTAATTTTGCCATAAACATTTTTCAGTCATTTTCAGCTGTCGTTTGTTCCAGGTTTACTCCAGTGCAGAATTGGTCGAATCTGTAATTGCTCATTTAGATACCCTGCAACTTTTAATATGTTTGTAGTAATTCTCTTACATTCCTTAAACTGTTTGCTGGGCTTTCACAAACTTTTAATGGTATGGGAACCCTGTTTAATTATACAATTGAATTTTCAGAGCTTCATTAATTTTCATAGATATACCAAACAAGAAACGCAACGAAAAAATTTTTGTTTCTACCTTAAAATAATTAAACTTAACAAAATGTTAATGTATACAGTATGTCTAAAATAATTTTTTAAGACCTTATGTCTTAATGCTCATTCTTTCTCAACATGTTTTGTAAGCATCTCTCTCATTGCCCCTGGCAGGTGCACAATGGTTGTGGATTGACCTTTATGACGGGGCCTTACTGGTGTAAGGGGATGTTATACCATCAGTGCGAGAGGTAGAATGTGGTGGTAGTGTAGAAGCAAAGGGGTGGGCATTTTCTTCTGCATAGACAATGCAACCTTGACCGAAGGCAGTAAAGAAAATGCTGATTCGTGTGACATGACAGGTAAGCAAATGGAGGAACAATTTCTCCTAGCAGGCATCTGTCATCTTTATCCAGACTGCAGGCTCTGCAGAGATATCGCTAGTTGCACCTCTGGAGCCATTTCACAGCAACCACTTTTTCATTTAATTATGAGCTTCGCAACTGACACGAAGAGATGGAGGCTGAGGGAACTGGTAAACATGGAGGAAGTGAGTAGAGATGTAAAGGAGCAGTCATCACATGTTTTCTGGTTTTATTAGGCAATTTGCACCAACCCACCAAAGCCGTAAGTGCTTATCCCTGCTTGCCAGGCGTGGAGCTTATGGTAGTGTGTGGCTGGAATGACAGACTGCACGAAGGGGTGAGTGCATCTGCAGCTGGGCTGGAAGCACATCTTGGTGAACGTGTGGGCAATGCTCAGTGTGTACGTAAAATGCAGTGTGGCGGCGTACATCTTCGAACTGACTGTGACTGGTTGACTACAGGGGAGACGCACAGTGCCGGCTATGATAAGTAGCGACTGACCGAGAGGGAAGTATAACATAGGCAGCTGACTCCCAGAGACTGACTAACTTAACTCTAGGGGAGATGTGCAGTACTACTGGTTGACTTATAAGACATCAATCAAGAGGTGAGCGAGGGCTGGAGAGTGTAACTGTGTGTTGTGCATAGATAATACACACAGCCCAGCCGCTCCTTGGCATGTCACCCTCGCAGTAGGTTGTCCAGTTGCTTGAACTCTCGAGAGATGGCTGGTGGAGCGGCCTATCTGGGTGTCGGCAGAGGACGAGATAAGGGGCACAGTGCTCGTGGCACCTCAATTTAGTTTTCAAAATTTTAAATAAAATTTGTTTTGTATGGGTAAAAGTTATAAAAAATGGACTGTTGCTAAAGCATACTTGTGAAGGCTGACCACATTTCAGTATCAACAACACACAAACATACTTTACACAGTTTTTATTACAATTTAACTCATTTACACTTTACAATGAGTTCTTGTTTCTTACAAAAATTATAAATAAAACGAACATCATTTACAAATGTATTACTGCACACTAACAATAAAAATGACAAAATCAATGCAAAACTTCTCTAGTTGTGTTTCCGACCACAATCTTAGGACACGTGAAGGGCAAACCTTTTTGTTTACCCTTACAGTTTAGTAAAGTACATAAACAACTTTTTTATATGGCATAAGAAAAATACACAATGGGGATGGAGGACTAGAAACAGCAAAATTTTAGCGTTCACTTTTATTGCAAAATTTCACGCTCATATGTATACTCATACGAGAACATCTGCTGTACTACACTACTAAACAAGTGCATAAAATATTTTTGTTATAAAATTCTTCGTACAACACAGCTTGGCAAGTAAAAATATTGGTCACACATTAAGTTTTCGTCTTGTAATGCTTTTCAACACACAAACTACTGTAACGCTTTTAAGATTATGCATAGTTGTTTTCCTGCTCACAAAGCTGTATACTTGTGCAATTGCTCTTTTAACACTGAAATATTTTTGGTCATTTCAAAACTTTTGTCTGGCTAGTACATACTAGTCCATTTAATAATGCCTTGGGAACTCTATATTTAGATGTACGTAAACAATAATTGTGAAATATGTAATACACTTTATAAATCTGCACTGTTCGTACAAAACCAAACAACCACAATATAAAAATAGTGCACAGATGATTTGTTTATAATTACAGTCAATATTTTCTGCTTGAGGATAGGGCAAGTGTCCAAAACATACGTTCTGCAGAGATAGTGTTTAAGATCAATCAAGCCTGCTACAATGCAACAATTCTGGCTAGAACCAGAAAATTACATCAAGTGGATTTACATATATTGTAATAAAATGTATATGAGATGTTATATTTTGAAATAGAAACAATTTTGCCACATAATTAATGGTACTCTGAGCGAAAGTTATAAAAATGAAAACAAAATGTGTTTTTCCTGTTAACATCTACCACACATAACATCATGTTACATTTTCGAAAACTCTGTGCTCTGCAAGTGGCACAAGTAGAATGGTTTATGTACACAATTTTATAGAAACTATGCTACTGTTCAAACTTTATATATTAGATAACACATCATTTCCTCAAAAAAACATTTAAGACCCGTAGTTTTTTTGTAATCACTCATCAAAGTCACGAAATTTCTGTTACAGTGTTGACAAAATTAAAGAAAGTAATTACTAACTAGCAGAAGCAAGATAATTCATATTGACACCAAATGCCATGAGCTATTTCATGACACCTTACTGGTTACAAAGAGATACATTTTTCAAGTTTTTAAGAATTGATGAAAATGAGTAAATTTTATCATAACTTTGAGTTGTGACTGTACTGAAATTTTCAAAACTAACTTTGATCAAACATGTCATAAAATGTATTGATACACCAACTTTCAGTTCCTGTAAATTTGATTTCTTAAGGTACATAATTACTTCTGTGACTGATGAACTATACAAAAACTATGGGGCCTAAATGCTTTTATTTGGGAAATGGTGTGTTATCTGATCAATAAAAGCTGAACAGTGTTTGGCACCAATATTAAACAATTAATTTTGTCGGGTCCAATGACCTTAACAACAATCAATCGGAGAGTATCCATGTCATAACCATTGTCCTTTTGAAACTTTGAAAACGAAGTGAAGGTTTTTTTGGGCATGGGAGTCTTCACATTGGCTCCAGTTTATAGTTTGTCTCTGCTGAGAGACAAAAAACAAGGCTGCTGACCTACACCAGAGAAAATATTAAAGGCTATTTCTATTTTAACAGAGTGGTCCCAAGCCCACTGGGATGGTTGCAAGACACGCCCTCCACGATCTTCTCCACCACACCTGACCTAATGCCAGATGTTAAATATGAATGAGTTTAATAGGCAGATGACTGCCTTCAGAGCCAACAGCAACTGGGGTGTGCAACAGTCTATTTGACCATGTGCCATGCAAAGGGCTTCTTTTGCCATATACTGTACGTATTGTGATCCAGTGCTGCAAGAAGACATGATGTGTAAGAGCCTGGCAACTTTCTTACTAGACTGCAGAGTCCACGTATAAGCTCAACAAGCATTGCTGGTAACCACAAGAGCAGTTCTGTTGCATCAATAAGAAAGCATTATCAACTTGAAATATGAGGAACAAAACTTACACGAGTCATTTGGTAAATCTTTGTGGGTTACATACAGAGGGAGTAAGTGTTCTGATGATGTCTCGTAGCTCAGGTGCTTCCAGGTTCTTATCGTGCTTGTAGTCCAACAGTACACTAATTTCTATATCATAAACAGTGTGATTTTACATTATTTGTTCGTTAACAAGAAAATTAGTCAGTACAGCTATTTTCATGCCAGTTAATTGAAGTTACAAGTAGTAATGTCTACAAAAACAAGCAATATTTCGCACAAATACAAAATAATGAAGATTTGAGACAAGTGGCATTAAATCCTGCCCTTCCAACTCCAACTACGGAGAAAGAATAATAGCCTTCAGATAACTTTGTAGTGAACATTTAAGAATGCTAATAAAAATGCACATGTCTCTGGACAAGGTTGATCTAGGTACACAGACACACAGTGAGGCAAAGACCACCTAGTAGCGATACCTTTCATCTCTGGATTACCATCAACACCTGCTCAAACCAAGGAATGAACTGTAAATACTGTATTCAAACAAAACAAAGTTGGCACAAATGTTCCACAAAACTACACGCAAGACCGGGAAATAAATATACAATATTTTTTTTCTTTTGCACTAGCATGCTTCAGCAACAGTGACTTCATATAAAATGTGAATGGCCAGACATGGGTTTGCGTCATTTGCAGTGCTTTGCCAAGATACAGAAGAAGATTATCATCAAGTTGCTGCTTTTTGATTCCTACATAAATATTTTGACAGCATTTGGTCACCTAGTCAAAAATTTTTGTCAGTTGGACTACATACTATAATAAAATCTACCTATAATATATGTAGCAGATATTTTCCAACAGGTGGGTGTTAAAGACGATTTACCCGAACCTTTCTCAACAAGTATTACTATCCAACATTCACATCGATATTGAAAACCTGAGATTTAATTTTTATTTCATATTTGGTTGCCTAACATAATATTGAGCCAGAAATTTTATGTTCAATAAAAACTTAGTGGCAGTGCATGGGGTCATGTCCTCATACTATGGTTGCTTGAATTTATGAAAATCTAAATAACTTATTTAATCCAAGCTTTAATTTCAAGTTACAATATTTAGTCTCTCAACCTTTCATAATGTTGTCTCATCCCCGATACCTACTGCGCATGTGTCAGATGACATTCATGTTGCTTCATGTTGCAGACTTTGAATACATTTCGCAGCAAGTGTGCGTACTGATACTTTTCACAATTATTTGTATGCTGTATAAAATGTGTAACATATTCCAAGAACAATGTATAACTGACCTTGTGTGACGATATTTTGAAGAAATAAGTCTAATTTATTTATATGAATTACATGTTTATAAAACAATCTGTGCAACCTATACAGCACAAAACACATCCAGAACTATTTTACTGAATGAATTTTTTATATGTACATTTATGGCACATTCAACACCTGTATGAGGTGACATGTTTACCAGTACAGTTTTTTTCCGTTATGTGCAATTTTGATGTGTATTAATAACGCAAAGCCACGTCCATGCCAACAGGGGAGACGCTGCCCTCTTCCCCATTAAGTAAACCTGAGGAAGCAAATTTTGTGTCTTGCAATTCTCCTCCTTTTCTTACATTTACATTTCAGAATGACATTGATTTGAAGGAAAAAATATTGATGATTACACCCAAAGTGTCAACTCACATGCAAGAGAGTAGGATTTTTATAATTCACAACCCCCCCCCCTCCTTATTCCACGTGAACTCAATCAAAACTTACTCTCCCTTGTTCCTTCCACTCGCAGAATAGTGAAGCTGGTTTTTTTATTGTGAAAATGAAATAAAACATGAAAACAATGATAAGGAAAACAGGAGTACCATGAGAAAACCCACACACCAACTAGGAAATTCCGGACATTTTCAAATGGTCCTGCTGAAACTGAGTTTGTCTTACAAGGAGAGGGGTGTGATTTAACCACTATACTATACACGGCCTTAATGAAGATGTTGCACAACTGACACTTGTAGTCCAAGTGGCAAACAAGTTGACATGCTGTACTTTTTCCAAAGCAACTTAAATCTTAAAATAATGGTATTTTTAAGAAAAAAAAAAAATAAACCACCAACTGTGAATATTACATTTCTTTCAGGTACATGGATAGTTTTACTGCTCTTATTTACACTCGCTTGTAACATGTCACTACGTTATTAATTACCACGTGCACAACAAAAATACAATGCACACTGTACTATATACTGCAACCAGCACACATTTGTGCATGCTAGTTCTCTCCTACTGCCAAGGCTGCGGCTTGTCACGGGCGGACTCGTAGTAGCATGATAACAGAACTGACCCAAAAACATAAGATACTCAGGCTCGAGCAGCAGCAAATACACTACGGAACACAGCACACCCTACTTACTTATGTCGACAGATAGCAACGCACATGTGACAATGTGTGTTGGAGAGTTTGTTTACATGCTGCTTGAGGATTATTTATATTTTGTACCTGAAAGCATATTTGTCGTAAAAAAATTTTATAACATAAATTTTGAACTACGCAAGATGAGAGAACAGTTGCGTAGAGTTACTTTCGATGTTTGGGCATGACAGGTGATACTATTCTACACTGGTTTCACTCTGAAAGTTTATCAAATTAAGACAAAAGTAACATATTTTATAAACAAAAACCTTTCACAAATTGAAATTTTAAAATAAATATACTGGTAATTTCTTTACTTTATGTGCAAAAGTAATTTGGTAGCACATACACCGACCCTTCCCTCTAGTTACTCCAAAATTATAATTTACACAATTTATAAACAATGAAAGCATAGAAGAATTACTCTGTCAAAATGTAAATGTGTATACTTTATAATGACTGCTAATATTTTAACTATTAACAACATTCCAACAATGTTATTGAAGCCTACGGCTTACACTTTGTCAGGATAACAGACAGCCTTTGGAAGGTTAGTAAGAATGCTCAGCTTATATTGACATTTAATGTAGCCTAATTGAGTTACTTCACTCGGGTGTTAGGACAACTGTGAATGGGTCGTGTAGCTCAGGTTAGATACATCTAGTTTGTTGTCTTTCAGCCATCTAATTGAAAAATGTCAGTGTCAGACTCGCTCAAATCAATACGTGGTAGCGATTAAGACAAAGGCAACATATAAATAGTCAAAACCCAGGTAGAAATCTCTACCAAAAATATTTTTCGACCAGTTAAAAAAGTTTTTGGTTTTTCTATAACTCTGAGAACCCCTTTAAAGAAGGGTGCAAACATAGGTATGAAAAATTTTACGGTAAAACCATCAGAAGAATAAATACACATTAGTTGAACATTTGTTACACTTATTTGATACACAATTAGAAGACTTAAAATTATATTGGGATTATTGTTTTAAAACAATGCACACATAAAGCCATGAAACTACACTAGTTTACATGATTACATTTCATTTTAAAAAAAGCATTTTCCGAAAATTGCTGTATGGCTAGACATAGCAAACGGATTCAAACAAACTTGCAACTTGTGCTGAATAAACACTATTGCCTTAAAATTCAAAATTATACGGTTCTACAATTTATATGTGTATCAATAGCATGAACATATGTATCAAGTGTAGCCTATAATCAACTTTAGTTGCTTCATTTATATACAGAAACTTCAGAGGAGTAAAACCTGCATTATACTCATACTTTAATTAGCGCATTAAAAAAATACAGGGCAACAGCTTGAAGTCATAGTTAGGCAAATCGCTGAAAGAAGCTCTACATGCCATTTGAGTGCATATAGCCCATAGAGGCTATTAGGCAATTTTCAAACTTTGGCCTTTACTGCGTTAATTTTTCGAGGCAGAAAAAGCTGCAAAGTCAAATATAATGAAAAAACTTAATATTTGTGGCAAAAAATAATAGTTTTTTTAAACACCATAGCAAAAACTTACAGTGTTTAGCCAGAGCTTCTAGTACTGTATTCTTGTTACACTGATACAGTATTTATCTTGGTACTATAGAAATTTATGCCAAATCAAGTAACACAGACTCCCTAACGTGGATGTACTGTCAGAGATACAATTATTGCAACTGAAAAAGTTTCGTACCAATGTGTAAATGTGCTTTCAATAGATGCAAACAACAATATTTTTATTGAAAGATATACCTAACAGGCACTTCTTTAATAAGTGTTTAGATGAACATGAATGAAAGACTAATATCATGGGGGCAACCAATATATTGCATTTGCACCAAACTTCCTAAAATAGATCCAGACTATGTTGAAATATTTCTTCTGTGAACAAAAACATATCACAAACACATTCTTTGGCTATGGGCTGTATTTTATGATACAGATTCTTCTGTTGCACTTTGAGGTGGATTGAACGATAAATTTTAGCCTCCTAATTACAACACCTAATAGCAGAGTATATACTGTCAGCGCACCAGCTCAGTGTCCCTGGCGTGTATGCATTTTACGTCCTAAACTTCACGTATGCTACGGTAACACACTAGCAAACACATCCTAAATTCCGATCTTACTACGGCTAGTATGTGCATTGACATGCTATTGACCTCATTCTATTACGGTATTTACATTATTATGGACGAAACATACATACCTGTCAGGGACTCACAGCTGGCACGTAGACAACAATTATTTGTTCACTGCTGTGTATAACCTTCCCATACCACTTCAACTGTTCTTTACCCTCCAGTGCTTTGCATACAACTAAGCCTGCCAAAGCTGAAGTTTGTGAAACAGCCAATACCAAATGCCAGACTGACTTGCGCTTCTCTTCCTCCCTTGCGGCGCTTACCCCGCTTCCTTGCGCTCAGACATGCACAGACGTCTGCTGGTTACAGTATGTCTGTATACTATGAATAAAGCATAGAATGAGACACTAGCATTAATGCCAGTTTTACTACTGTTTAGTAGTTTATGTAAACACTAGAAAGAGCATATCACAAACACAAGTCCAACATGGTTTCGAACGTTCATTGCATTGCATTGTATAGATTTTCTATATTTCTGCACAATTGTGAGTTTACCTAAATATAAAGTAATGTATACAATTAGCTACTACTATAATACATTAACAAATAGTAAATTAATGCATAGTAAATTAAAAATATTAGGTCTTAACTTCTTTGATTCTCATCACTCCAAGGATAAATTAAAGATGTGTTGAAGGAAATTATGCCGGGAAAGGTGAGCTAACACTGAAAAGGACTAAAGTTTGTCTGAAGTACGAAGTCTAATTTTCGACCGCTATGGCAGAAAGTGGGCAAACAAATTTCCATGTGAACAATTTTATAAATGTGCAGTTTGACAGATAAATATGCTGTGTTTTTCCAGAATTCATGTAGGCTGAGATAAACACATATTTTTATGAAAGCATTTATTAACAGGACTGCCAACATAACTATAAAAAAATTATAACTCTTAGTACGAACGACTAAGTAGGTAATTGTACAAGCCATGGTTTTCACAACCTGGTAGACTGAGCGAGGTCAATAGAGACTGCGACACACAACTTGACGACAGGAACTAGAAGATGAATTGGCCATGATCTTTTAAGGAAACATCCCACCAGTTGCCGGGTATAATTTTGGGAAACCATGGAAAACCATAATCCAAATGGCTGGAAACTCCCAAATACAAGCCCTACATGTTACAGTTACGCCACCTCGTTTTGTCTATGAAACTGATCAATTATGGAGTGATACGACTAATGGCTAAATTAACTGTCGTAACAACGAAAAGACAAAGCTGCAAGTTCTGGAAAGAACCAGAAGTACTGTACTGTTATTAAAGGTTGTTGTAATGGAGTGACATATAACATTACAGTAAACCCTCGATTTAATGATACAGCACGGTGCAGGTACGTAATTATATCGTTAGTCCCAAGACAATTAATTCTAACCCCCCCCCCCCCCAAGTGTTTTTTCTTAAAGTTAATGTAGAAAAATTATTGACTTAAAAGAACACATTTTTTACTGAAATTACAATAGACGCACAATTTTACTACGGTAGCGATTTTACGAATATACTCTCGGTGGAACACTCAAAAAATCGTAAAAATTATCCACAAAATTAAATTACCTTGGGAAAAAAATTGAAATAACTCCTAGGCTCAAGAATTTTAAATGTTATTTAGAGTAGAGACCATATAAAGGAGTTTTACCATCAATGTCCTAATTATTTCTCTACTTAAAAGCAACGGTTAAAGCTGTTAAAAAATGTGGTGGCGCACGTCGGAGCACAACGTTCGGCTTGCGAGCAACTTTGCGTCACTCAGTTTGTCCACCCCTAATTTTTTTATGCTTACTCTTCATAGATAACAAGACCCTGACAGCTAGAGTTACATGCATATCTCACGCAGCAGCCTGGAGCCTGCAGTCGTCCTCTCGCCCTTCCATTCCCGGCCAGTCTGGATAACCCTACAGTCCCAAATTCATTTTCAGTGACGTGTGGCTATGGAGTTAGGTGGGAAACAAAACAGCCACCGCCTTATATCTTCTGAAAACTCAGCGTGGGAAACAACTTGCAACGCGTTTCCCGGAAACTGTCAATGATCAACATCCTCACCCTCTTACAACACAGACATCCAACCAATACATGTGTGTGTGTGACTGTGGGAATGCTAAGCTAAGTGAAGGCAAAACAAAAAAAAAAAAGAGGGAGACGTGTTAACAGAACTACCCATCAGCCAGACGTGAGTCTGGATGTAAACACTTGGCAACGGTTAACAAAGGCTTAAGTGACTCAGTTTGGACTCGTTAACAACACTGTTTTTTTATTAACTAGATTAACGTGTTGACGTGCGCACACAATATCTGGGCGTGCCATCGTTTAAAGTGCACAAGTACCTAACACAGTACAGCACGAAGGTTGTCTTCAAAATCCACTTGATTTAAAGACCTGAGTGTATGATAAAATTTTTATTTATTCTTTTATGTTGCAAAGGAAAATACATTAACCTGGCGGCCTCCAAAAAAAAAAAAAAAAAAAAAAATGTGTGCGTTATTAATTTTTTTTGACAAGTCTTGCAAACATTTTTATGTTTATTTTTACAAAAATGCTACGGACTTAAGGTCTACATGATCGCGAGAAGGCAATCTGTGCTTGGTGTTCTATACAGCGAGGAGAGAGCACGGAGAAGTGGGCGGAGTATAAGGCAGCGTTAGTCATTACATCTCACATATGTTGGTGTTGCATGGGTGGCCTAACTCACCCGGCACAAGTTTCAACTACTATGTATATCCCAGCCAAAGTTTCTAGCATTTTTTAACAGTTTTCTTTTATTTCACAGCTCCATATCACTAATTTATGACAACTGCAGTATGTTATTGTTTAATGTACGCAAAATTATTTTTAAATAATGTTTTACTGCTATCTATTGTGCTTTGCTTACCTTCCATCAATTTTTAAAGTATTTGTTTTTATTTTTCCAGGGTTCCTGGAAATTATGTTGTTAGATCGCCGATGTTGTTAGATCCAATATAGTTACGTCGGGGGTTTACTGTATTTACCCAGATCTTTAAATACTTCCAACGTTGATTCAATATCTTAGGTGGAAATACATGTACAGTACTATTTGTACAGAGAGATGTTTACACTAACCAGAGGTAGTTTATATGCTAGTGTAGATTTTTCCACTGTACATACTCATAACATACATATACATAAAGTCTGCTGTTATGGAATAAAATACAATAGCATTACTGGTTGTAGTAGTACTGTGGTAATATGTACATTTGCGGACTTTAAATTTTAGTATAGATGTTTTATATTTGATCCCTGTTACACATTTTATAAAACTGGTAGGTTATTAAAAAAAATCTGCTGTTTATACTATGTCAAAATTACCAGTTCACACATCATGTTTCTGTTGGTATGCTTGCAGGCTAACTCCAAACCTAGTGCTTAGTGAATTTTTCTAAAGATCAAGTCTTTTAAACAGGGACTATAAATTTCTCAAGAAACAATCTATAGCAGAAAACAATGTTAAAGTGATACCCAGAAGGTGTGACCAGTGAAATGCTTGAAAACACAGCCCATTATCACTCCATGAAACTCAACAGCGTAGAGTGAAGGAGTAAGTTCTTACAGCCTTTCACACACTTTCTTCAAATGTATTTTCTTCTATCTCTGAAAGTTACTTATCTCTTAAATACACAAGGATGTATATGTACAAGCAGAACACTGACAGCACACATCAATATTAGTGCCACACAAGTTATAAAATAAACCAACATTTTCTGTCTTGCTATGACCATCATATTTCTTGAATGTCACTTTCTCTCGAGACATTCACTTCAAAAATATCTGAAAATGAGCATTAAGGCAATTTATTTTGAAAATACATTTTTTTTTACAAATTTTATTGTAACAATTTAAATTTATAAAAAATTATAAAGTATTACACTGTAAAACCGAACAGGTGGTAGGTGAGGTATAGGAGTTAATTTCTTGGTAAAAAAAAAAACACTAAATGTTAAATTTTAGTATGACACTGTTCTGAAATATGACGCACACTTTCTATCAAACATTTGCATCTTCTGGCAACTTTTTTGTTTCTGCAATCCAACAGCTTTATAACATCCTACTCGGCAAATTCGCAGCACTCTTAGTGAAACCAAGCACAACTTCGTTGGATGCTGAAGAGATTAATTAAAATAAGTTTAATAATATTTTTGCAAAAAAAAGAAACAATCTCATCTAAAAGGTAACTCTATTTCCCCGTGCTCTATAACTGCTCAACAACTCTCATATACAAGCCCTTCATTTAACAAGAATGTAGCATAAAAACAAAACACAATCCGCAAGTCACGGCTACAACAGTATTGTATCTTGCTACTGTAACCTGGCAGGTCCCAGGTGTACCAACCATTGTACATGTTATCAGTTCATGTAAATATATCACCTCATCAAACATCAGGTCACTTACTGTACCTAACAAGCATTCTACGAGCTGCAAGCGATGGTGAGGTAACTGCCAACAACTCCCGAGAGTATGTTAAGCTGTACACTAAGCAAATTATTATGCTTACAACTGAATCCACAAGACTCACAACAAAGTACTATGTCAATAAAGAGAACCAAGTTTTAAGACACATCTTAAAATTACAAGTGTATTTAAAAATTACGTTAGTACGTACTTATGTACAACGCTACAGCAAACAGGCACATCACAGTGTGAGCGATACATGCCACTCTTAACATCTTCCTTCCAGAGATGCACAATGGTATATCGTGCTTATCTCCCTCTGCCCCATTGAAAGGATCTGCAGCTCTTTTATTCGCTCTTTTACGATGTAATTACTAATTACACAATATTTGTCCTGCCTATTTACAATGGATAATACAACCTCTGTATATGTAATGAAACTGAAAGGAGTGAACACACATATATTGTATTTGTTATAAAGGAGTTCTTTATAAAGAGGTAACAGAAATGTAATTTTTTTTTCTCAGTATTTGCTTCTATAGAAATTAAATTTCATTTGTTCCATACTTTAATCCAAGTACTTTTGTTGTTTTGGTAATAAAATCTTTGGAATGTAATATTTTTTAGCACAGTTATAAATTACCACACATTTGTGGCCACTTTAGATGTGTGTGAACATTGTGCCACAAACTGTACCTTTCTATTTTTGCCCATTTCTGTAATCTTAGCAATCAAATTGCAAAATAAATTTGGAACAACCTGTCTGTAATTTTAAATAGTAGAAAATTAAATCCTTCTAGTTAAATCCCAGATGTATAAGAAATTTACATCTCCCCTTAATTGCTGGTTTATGAGATCAAAGACATTCAAGGCCACAGTTACCAATTTCCAAATTCATATGAGTCTTACTACAGTCCAGTATCGCTACTACGACAAGCCATGATTTGGGAGAAATGTGTTGTAGTTGCGTTGTTATTTCCAATCTACCCAACTTCTACCCATTAAAATAATTTTTTTGTCTAAATTCGTGTCCAACCCTGACAGGTGCAAAACAGACAATTTTCAAGAAAGTAGGTAATAATGATTTCATTTAATAGGCATAATTTTTCTGAAGAATTTGGTGCCAGACAAGCCTATATTAGTTACCTAGTTTCCAAAACTTTTAACAGCGAGCGCGAGAGACGAATGCCATGACGAGTATAGGCAGCAATGCGCGGGCCTAGATCCTTCCAGGTGACTTACTTGGCGGCTACAGTGACTCGTCCCAAGATGAAAAAAGGTGGCTTACTCCCATTCCCACCCTCCACCTGATAGTGTGTACGATACTATAACAATGTAACGGCCGGCCCGCAAGGTTTTATTGCTTCTCGCTCACATTTATGGGAGCGTGTAATGTGATAAAATTATAATTATTAAGTAGTGTACAGTAAATGTTGAAATTGCAAACAAACTAAAAGATAAAAACATGTAAGTAACTGCCGACTGTGAGTTCGAAGGTTGATGACAGTGACACTCGGGCCACTAGACGCACTGACATAGCAGATGTGTCGTCTCATTCACCGTCCTTGCTGCTCATCACAAAATGCTCAACAGGTCTGGACAGTAAAATCTGAGCTGTAGCAAGCTAAGCAGGGATAACCGCGAGTAGTTGTTTATTTGTGTGTGTGTGTGCATGCACGCACATGCATGTCTGTGTGCGAGACTCAGGTATAGCACAGCGGGGTGGCAATTCTTAGTGACGAAACTGCATATGTCCACCATTTTCCAGTCAGAACGATATAGAAATAGCCATGTCATCATCTGAACTGAACAGAAGATTTTTGGGACTGCCTGGCCAGACAACAGTGTGTCTGACGACGTCTGCAGCTTAGCCTTTATCATTTTATCTCTCCCCCCCCTCTCTCTACTCTCCACTCACGAGTTGCAAGTTGACTATGTATGTAGAACCTGTGGGGAGGAGGGGGGTGAGATATTCTTATCGTCCTCTCTTCTTTGTGCAAGGGTCTGTGCAAAATAGGTACTATTTACTGCTGTTGGGCAAGCCTCTTCGCCGCACTTGTGAACCACACACAGGATATAGGCCCAAGTGACAGAGCAGCGGGCTGATGCGCCCGGTCACACCACCGAGGATCTAGGCGCTCACCCATAGAATTTTACTTTTTTCGCTTCATTCCTTTCAATTTTTTTTTGTGGGGGATTGAGAATATTGTTGTTGCATTGTTGTCGTAGTATCCAATGTCGTAGTTGCAGGACTCGACTGTAATTCAAAATATTTTAAAAGTACATATTGTCTTTCAGAAGGTTTTTTTTTGCATAGATCAACTGTCTCTTTTCCCTTGATATAATTTCATGCCTCTTCCCAACCAGTGTGTGTACGTAAGTACAATATAAGTACTGTATATAACATACTGTGTACTTATGCCAAGCTATGTTCCTGTTACATAATTGCAAGAGATCCCTCTTTGTAAAATTGTGAATTAATCATGACCTGAAATCTGTAACAAATTTCAAGATAAAATTTTACCAACAGCAAAAGCAAAAGAATATCACAAAAAAATTACTTAAACACACCACATTGTATATATAAATTAATGAGAAAAAAATTCCACACACAATAATGAGTCCTCAAGACAACTTTCGTTGCTGTGAAGTGGAAACTATCCATTTCCTAAATACTTTGTCAAGCTTGAGATGAAATAAAGCAGCATGAAACAAAAGGAAGTTGCGTCATTCCAAGAAGCTAACCACACATGTATCCAATATGCGTAAGAATTGCACAAAGCCCTGCTACACTTGTTTCACAGATATTATAGCAATACGTATACACAAAGTTTCACATTAAGTGCAAAAAAATTGTACTTGTGCTCAAACCAACAACAATATTTTCCAAAATTGATGAACACAAATTTCTCTTCTTCGCCTTGCTAATTCAAAAAGTCAAACAGACATTTTCCCGCACTTTCTTAACATACAAACTTCAATTACAAGTCAAACGTAGTTTCACACATGTTTATGAGTTTCTCATTCCACATTTGACTACATCACATCACACTATGTATTTACAAACTAAAGAATGCATTACCACACTTTACGTAGCAAATATTTACATCAAGAACAGATCAACTTTTCAATCCTATCCATGAACTATAAATAAAAAAATAATGTTAATATGTATACACAAACTACTATGCTACAGTCATACAATAGCCCCCACCAGTTAAAAAATATATAATTGCAATTTAATTATGAGCTTGTGACCAAACCATTTGAAGTGTTTCAAACTACAGTACAGTGTTGTCAAAAAAAAAAAAAAAAAAAAAAAAAAAAAAAAAAAAAAAAAAAAAAAAAAAAAAAAAAAAAAAAAAAAAAAAAAAAAAAAAAAAAAAAAAAAAAAAAAAAAAAAAAAAAAAAAAAAAAACAATTTTAGGCTATATTGGTAACATTAAAATCTAAATACAGAATGTTGTTCAAAGCATAAATAATTAAAAACTGCAGTTAAAAAACGAGATCATTGCATGTCACATTAACACTTTCATTTGTCTTTCTCACATTAGTTAGCATACAACACATCACTGTATTTTAGATTTACTAAATGATAGTATACAATACTCTTTTAACACCATTGTAAACATTCAGTTTCTGATAAGTTATCCAAAGCAATAAACAAAATACCTATGTACAACTGATTACAACTACAACACAACCATCATTAAAATAATAAAACCTAGTCTGAAACAACAGCTATGCATACTGCAAGGTGGCGTTCCAAAACATTACTCTGTGAGTAAAATTTACTCCGTGCCTGTCCCAAAACCTTCGGAGCAAAATTTTTACTTACTCTGACGGTGTCCCAAAACCTCAAAATAATTCCTGTGAGCATCTTTGCAGAGTAAAATTTTTACTCACGTGATTTCAATGAGTAACTGAGAGTAAAATTAATTTTTTTAGCGGAAAGTGAAAAAAAATGGGAGAAATTCAAAGTTACACTTTGAAAAGTTATTGTAATTATGCCTAAGTAACGATGTTATGCTGTTGGACATACATTGAATATGTTTCCAATATTTAACTGTACCTATAAATAAACATATTCCCTTTGTAATGTGTTTTATAGTCCCAATATTTTTCAATTGTAGCTATTAACAAGTGTGTTTAGTGAATTGTGTTAAAACATAACATTAACCTTAAAATGACTGAGGTAAAAAACTGAAGTGTTAATGTAAATAGATAGTGAAAATGTTCGCTAATACCTGTTTCAGCAAATGTCGAGAACATTGTGAAATAAATAATCAATTCTAAGTTTCATTGCACCATGATTCCCTGCTTGAGGGGGTGGGGGATGGTTTCATAATATTGCCTGTTATTAATTTGCTTCATTTTCACAGTTCAGGTGCTGAAGTGATTCTGTTGTGATTCTCTTTATTTCATAAAATAGGAGGACTACTCTTATAGTTTAAAGTCCATCGTGAGACTGTCAATACACTGTTTCTAACCTTTCTACATATATTTGCTGCCTACACAAATCAAACATACCTCGGTTAACATTAAACTTGCAAATCGTCAACAAATAATTGTAGAGTTCTTGAACGGATGTCGTGTGTATTCGCAACACATGAGTACAAGTGCTGAATAATTTGATTTATGACTCGCTGAACGACGAAATCCACATAGTATGCACTCATAAATACCATGTCAAAGAGTTACGACGAAACTTACGCGGAATTCAGAAATCAATTACATAAATTACAACCAGTACAAATGTAAGCCATAAACATAATTTATTCCCTTAGCAAGTTCAACGCCTGTATATTTCACTGCATTATAAAAATGCTGCTGTCAATGAACAAAGCACTTTAATATTCAATAACATTTTCAATCCACGAAAATGAGCACATGTCCACTACACTGTACGATAAAACCATGATACTAACGAACATTTGTTTTCACCACACTTCAGAACAGTTAAAAACTGATGATATTAATTTTTATAATTACAGCTGTCGAACCTACATTCAAAATGTTTACAAACAACTGAATCTGTTTACCCTACGCCCGATCCAAAACAAATTTTACTTTTGTTTACTCTGCCTTACTCTCCATTACTTTACTCTGCTCCAAGAGTAACGTTCTGGAACGCGGCCTTGGTTTGGAATAACAGTATGTGTACAGTAAAAGAAAACCAAGTAAATAAAAATGTAGGGAAGATACAGTATGCTGTAAACACACACACTTGCTAAAAAAAGTCCCTCTTCCACAAAAAGTTTGAATCAATCATTGAAAAATTACAGACTACTATTTATATTTAGATGAATATTGCTCGTCGCAGTAACTTAAGTGTTTTACACACTAAGAATTCATAAAAATTTAAAATTACAATTGAATGGTAAAGTACGACTGGTCAACGTTATTTGATAACCTGCTTAGCAATACATTGTCAAAGTATGTGTTTGGAATTCAGTATACCTACGACTCTTACAGTCACAGAATGGACAGACAGCATAAAAAATTACTGTTATGCGTGCACAATTAATCTTGCTGTAAGACAGTACAATACATGCCTCCAAATATGAAGACTTTCCTAAATGCAGGGAATTATTTGTGATGTTATGGGTAGAGTGCATACCCACTTACAACTGAACAAATTTCTGTATTGCAACACATTCTTCTTGAATCTCATTTGTTTTAGTTCTTTACTACTACATATTGTTAACTTACAAAAATTACTGAATTCAAATAACTTTGAAAACTGTTACGATACATGAATTAATTTTTTTTTTTTTTTGTTCAAACACACCAGAATGGGATGGACATTTTCATTTTTGTTCACAAGCATCTCTTTGACAATATATCCTCAAATATAGTAAAACCCATCTGTTATGACCCATTTTATTACAGCCACCTATCCATTTGACCACCCCTCTATTATGACCACATTCTCGGGAACTGTGACGGGTCATAATAGAGAGGTTTTACTGTATTTGTTACGACAGTACGACCCTATTCTTGGGCATTGTGAGGGATCATAATAGAGAGGTTTTACTGTAAATTGTTTAACACACAAGACATTTGACATGCTATAACACAATTTGATCATACACTGTTGATTACTTTCTTTAACACATTTCATGCCATACTTACAAATTTAACTTTTCTGGAAGCAGAAATACATAACCATGCCAAGCAAACAAACAGAAAGAGATGCTCTAGAACTGATGGGATTGTAGTATTTATTCAGGTACCTATCTTCGAGTACAAACAGACTGCATCTTCTGTACCACAGTTTCAATTTAAGTACCTTTCTTGTCATTTAAACAAAAGAGAAAAGCCAATGATAGTGAGAATGGCAAAGTTGATCAATTTCAGAGAAACTCTCTTTACCTCTGAAATATCTGCGAGCCTTGACTAGTCTGAATGGATGCTGCCCTGCAGTGCAGCCAATAGTACTACACAATTCGACTATGCCACTGTTTGTAGATGCAGTCAATCACAAGGTTGGCAGTCATCTGTTTACATGCTTATAAGTAATGAATGGCAACTATTAAGAAACACGAGACTCGCTGAGTTAACAAGTGTGCTCCTAAATCAAAAGTCAACACTGTCTGTGCTTCCACACATGCACAAACAATACATACATACACACACATAAGCATGTTTACTCATATGTTTAAAATTATTTTGGCAGACCAATTTTTTTCTGCTTTTGGACAGAACAAAATTCATAATTTACAAAAAAAAATATTAAAAAACATACAATGACCAATTTGGAAGCACTGAAGATACAAATCCTTAGACATGCCACACAACTTAATAATAAAATAAAACCTGTCCACTGTCTGAATTCGTAATACAGAATTCTGATGTGTAGTGCTAAACAGTATGATACCTACTACCAAAAATATTCTGTTCCAGTGACTGAAGTTGCAATTGTTTGTTACATTTCCTAGTAATTATTTGCAATTTTAGAAATGAAAATTTTATTTAAAGGTACAATCTTAAAGAGAAAATTATTGCTTCTACACACAATTTCCAACAAAATGTAATTAAACATAAAAACAGGGTTCCGAAAACATTCCTAAATTAATCATTTTAGCCAGTTGGAATATTATGAAAAAAAATAACTTAATCATAGTCTTCTCCCAATTCAAAGATATTTAGTGCATTACTGAAAGCATAAAACAAAGAGGAAAACTATAGATTTGACAGCAATAATACCAATTATAAAAGAGAAGTAAAATATTAATGTACATACTGTAACTTGCAAAATTTAAACAAACTGTCCCAAACACATAGTTGAGCTACCACAGATTCTTGGCTTAGCTGTCATAGGCCTGAGCCAATTAGCAGTTCCATTGTTTACAATCCTAATTGTCTATTCTTTGTTCAACAACTCAATCAATGTTCACTGATGCACACATTCTCCAAGTAATCACTACACCGCAACACTGCCGATCATGAACACTTCATGTATTGTCCAACTAGTACCATGTCCACGCTCACACAAAACACTACTCTTTACATCTGGCAACACGCTTCCCGGCGTTTGTCTCACATCTATCGACAAGCTAGAGAATAATTCAGCTTGCTTCAGTCTGATGTAAAAAGTCCATGATAACAAATACTTGGAAAAAACACAAACTGTTAACACACAAGTCATGCACTTCAAACACACAGTACAAAGTGCAGTTAGAGTGGTTCCGCCTCATACAGACGAAGGGCCCGCCACTGCTGCCTTCTGCTTCCCCCGCCTCCAGGCCACGATGCGCTGCTTTAAATCTACAGCTGGAATAACAAATATGGCTAAATATATTAAACTTGAATATTAAATGTACCTGGTGTTTGAGAAAAACATCAATGAATGTGTATCGTACACAGCATACACATATACATATAATGAACATGTTACCTGGTTGAAGCATGTCCTCCGACAGAGGCTGGCGACTGAAGGGGTCAGTGGATGAGTTGAGCAAGTGTCGCATGATGACAGGACGGTCCATCACTTTACCGGAGGGTAACATCACTGGGTCTTCCATCAGTGTATCCATCAAGGGATCTGTCAACATTTAGTGTGGATAACAACAAATATACACAACACATGCTATCACTAGAGCATGGAAAAATTACTGTTTATTTATTACAAAATTAGCACCCTGACCCGGCTCCCTCTGGTTTTGAGTGTTGTATCAGCTAGCTCGGGATGGGCCGGTAGTGAGCCTTGTATGGAGTGGAGCACGTGTCGCGTCCCCGGGGGAGTGGAGCCCCGTGGGTTGGCCTGCATGTAACGAGCCCGACAACTTGCCAGAGGGAGACGTCAACATCCCTTTATAAATAGAGGGGAGGGGGAGGTTTGAATCCACTCACCTCAGAATAACTGTCTCAATAACTGCTGCTTGCGCACGGAGATGTTGCCCTACGGTTTGAACAGATGTCGGTCCTCCCTTATAAGCTGGAGGATGCGTTTGGGCGCGGTGGTGTCTTTATCGGACTAAGAAGGGGCGGGTAGCTCTCTGTATTTCCCTCAGTATCTTACTGAAGCTTATTTGACTGCGGGGACGCGGAGATCTATTAGTGCGGGCTAGATACTCCAGGTGTAGATCCTCGAGGGTGGGCTCTGGCCCTGGTAGCTTTTGAGGCGAGGGGATCAGTCGCTGTGGAAGAGCCTCGGGCTTTTGGACGCGCCGCTTGCACTCCTGGGCGGCCTGCTGACGTGGATTCTTGAAAACTTCCACCACTTCTGGCGTGATATGGATAATCTACTCTGACATAAGGCCAAGTTTGAGGGATATATCACAGTTGTTAAGTTTGAAGAAATAACAAGAGCACATCTCTGTTCAGAGTTGAAGTGGCAGTTATATTTTATAAAATTCACACGATTTACATTCACTTGAATTCAGAGCACAGAAATACACTTATTTACAAGTCTGGGTTGCATACAATTTCCACAGATTTATCCCTTGAGCACGTGGTGTGAAAAGAGTTATATACATAAGACAGGCGATACAATGTTCTGTTTAGCCATACCACGATTTGCACAGATATATTCCTGGTATAATACTAGGTTACAATTATGTAATTAATTAAAAGACACGTGCTGCACAAATTCTGTCACACTAAACAGATGGTTCACACTTGAGAAGCACAATACAGTTCAAGAGCCTCGGAAATACTGACTGTCTGTTCCCGACAGAAGTTAGATGTCTGTTGCTCTGCGGTCAGTGATTACACCGCACCTTAAGGGTACGCTCCGAAATACATGCGCGGCTAGGATGAACGGGTCCCACTTTTATATCATGCACTCCTCCGGTAAGGCATAGGTAGAGGTAAGGAGAAGGAGGGCGGGCTTAGGTGGCCGATACCAGTCCGCAACCCTAGGCAGAGGGAGGAGTGCCTAGATTGCTCGGTGGGAGCCGAGTTCTAGACTACTGATTTGCTATGGGTGAAAAGCGCCTTTTATACTCGTCCGATGGGGTGGAAGTCCTGTTAAGCGGGTGGTCCAATATGGCCGACCGGCCTGCTCGGTAGTCTGCTGCTGCAGGCCTACTACGCTTACAATTTGTGCTTCCCGCCTCCCGAAACAAAAGCTATAAAGAAGTTACGTGCTGTCATAATTACCGTCAAAATTACAGCACAGAACATTAAAAAATATAAGACAATAATTATTACATACACTTCCAACATTAATTTACACTTCATTACATTTGTAATATTTCCCGTAGGAAAGTTCATCAGGTCCTTGATTTGAGTGCGGCCATGACGGCATTAATAAACAAATAACCAGTGGCACTTGTGAGTCAGTGGATACTATTACTTGTATTTTCGTAAGTAAACAATATTAAATACTATTACGTGGATTCCCAGGGCATACACAATATTCCGGTGGACACATAACATATTGATTACAACAATTTACCTAGGCGGCAACACGTGTTTAGAGGTTAGGTTAATTACATACAATAACTAGAAGAGAGGCGAGCTTTAGGAAATACCAGTGATGCTAGGGAAATGCGTCAACCTAGAAATTTGAAAATCAGCATTATTTTTTGAGAATTTATAATACTGAAATAAAATCCTACACATTAACACAAAAGTCAGAAAAGGGATATTCATGCTGTATAAACAAAAAAAAATGTTTAGAAGAACATCATATAACCAAATTATGTATTTGTGTAGAAAAAGTCATACTGTACATGCATGCTGCATGTGTACCTTCAACAGACATGAAAGGTATCTATCTTCTGCTTTGAAAGTGATATAGTAAAACGTGCTCAAAAAACCCTTTTGCTTATTTCACTTTTTAAACTGAACACAATTATGAAAACTTACTTAACTACATAAAGCCTTTACACGGAAATGGAAGGTACTTAGATAAATTCAGCATTACTTTCTCAGCGTTCTGTCCTTTTTGCAATATTTGTTCAACACCCACCTTTTTTCTCAATGCTTCATTTCAATTTCAACAAGTGTTTTGATCTCTATGTATCACTGTACAATATAGGAAAACGATCTAGACGACTGAAATGATTACCAAGAAAATGTCATCATAATCTCTTACAAAAATATTACCATCAAGTTTTCAGCATTTTGAATATTTGCATTTTATTCTTGGGAGTTCATTTGTTTATGCAAGTTTATGGGAACTATGCAAATTCTCTTATGCTTTTCAAGTGATGTTCTTGTCATGCCAACTAACTGGGAAATTTTGTTTTGTATGGTTGAATATCCGGGCGACCGTCACTCAGCCTAAAATCGTTCAGCCTAAAACCCTCTCTTCTACCCTATTCAGCCTAAAATTATTCAGCCTAAATTCATTCAGCCTAAAATTACTCAGCCTACAGTCATTCAGCCTAAAGTAATTCAGCCTAAAACCATTCAGCCTAAAGTTACACAGCCTAAAATCTTTCAGCCTACAGTCACTCAGCCTAAAGTCACTCAGCCTAAAGTCGTACAGCCTAAAATTATTCAGCCTAAAGTCACTCAGCCTAAAGTTTTTCAGCCTAAAGTTGTACAGCCTAAAATTGTTCAGCCTAAAATTGTTCAGCCTAAATTTATTCAGC
>PNEQ01002156.1:0-15592 GCA_003012365.1 Medauroidea extradentata | reverse complement strand
GGGGAGAGAGCGAGGGGGAGAGAGCGAGCGGGAGAGAGCGAGGGGGAGAGAGCAAGGGAGAGAGAGGGAGAGGGAGAGAGAGCAAGGGGGAGAGAGTGTGTGAGAGCGAGACTGCGTATTTTTCTAGTGTGTCTAGCATCAGCAGCATAGCTTTCTCTTTTTATCTGTCTCAGTCTCTCTCACGCTCAACCTCTCTCAACTAAGGAATTGCTAGCTGGCAATGATTTTATGCACAAGGAGGCTGAGGGGGAAAGATAGACGTGTATTCTTATTGTCCTTTCTCCTTTAAGCGAGTGTCCGGGCAATGTTAGTGTTGTCGCGCAAGCGCCTCTTCTTCCACTAGTCAACCATACACAGGATCTAGGTCCAAGGTACAAAGCATTGGGCTGATGCGGCCGGCCACGTCACCGAGGAACTAGGCACTTGACTGGCCCGGAGAATTGAGCATTTTATAACATAGCAGACTTTCGCATTTTATCACGGTTACTTCACATTTGCAAAAATCTAGGCCTCTAATTATTGCTGAATTTTAATGAACATATAGTATTTTAAATAATCTTTCCTGCTTGTAATAGGTTAACTTTTTCCATTTTATTCCTTTAAAATTTTTTAAAATTTTTTTTTTTTTGGCAGGGATTGAGAGAGATTTTGGTCAGTGCTTAACATTGAGGTCTTTAGCGTTGGTGAGGGAGACATGAGGTGAACATAGAGAGGCGCCAGAATGAAGGGGGACTAGTTAAGGGTCTCGCTTGTACCATTTCTACTTCAATTTTGAGAAAATGAGTGAAAAATCGCATCCAAACAAAATTCGCAAGACAATCACATTTGTCGCAAGTTGTAAATTTTTCCGGCAGTTAGCTATCACAATACAAGATATAATAAACAAACCTCTGAATTCATCTGGAGCATCACTGTAATCCACTTCTCTCTTGATATTCTGGATTGCAATCTCATTGGTCTTCTCTGTCAGACTGCGGAACTGGTCAATTTCTGTATTTGTCTTGATCATTGCCCGTTCCATTCGATTTGCAGCATCTTCAAAAAGCTCTTTCTTGAAAGAACGCTGCATGAAAAAAAAAAAAAAAAACTGTTTTATAAAAAATATTATTTGATTACACCTGTAAATATTAACACACAATGATGACCTAAAATATTACCACATAAAGAAGGCAATGTTTCTCTATGTAATACACATTTCTATCAAGCAAAAACTTTTCTATATGACAAAGAAGCTTGAATTCATCTATATTCTACAGAGTTAGGAGAAACCACATTAAGTCACAGAGCTCCTTCTATTAGGTCCACTGTTTCATTTCCCCGTCCAGACACATGGAGAAAAGCAGTTTGTGCATCTGAAGTCGTAATACCCTTGTGACCGAGCGTATACCCACCGGGAGTGTGATATGCACTGGCACATGGCTCCATATAATATTTTAGAACTCATATTATAAATTTCTATTTCCTAAATTTTTATAAGAGTTCCACCTGAAGGCAATTAATTGGACAAATTAATATAATTTTATTTAAATCTCAATTAAGATATATGAGGTACATTGGGAATTTATACTGCGGGATCCTAGATAATTATTGCAAATGCTAGTCATAGACTAAAAAATTTTAACGTTTCAAACTTTTAATTTAACTATGTTTGGGATTTTGTGTGTGTGAGGTTGGTAACAAAAGAAAACAGTGAAGTAAACATGGCGGGCGTGTAGGTTAGGTGTTACGACGGTTGTGTCTCCGTGAGACATATTTCTTACTGTTACCGTTTGGTACTTATCTTTAACATTGTGAGCAACCGCCTGGGTTGCTGGTCCTCCGGACTAGTGAATTGGTGAGAACAAACTAACTGATGGAAATTTTACGAATTAATTTTTTTTTAATTTGCTTCCAGTCGTGTTTGGTCTCATTTTAATTAGAACTAAATTTCATTAAATTTATTTAATTTTTTTTATTTTGCCTTGTTGAATTCTGACCATTTTGTAATTACAAGTAAATTTTCCTCTTCAGGATGGGTCACTGGCAGTTCAAGTTTAGACCAAGGAGGCACGTTTCGAGGTGCGTGAAGGCAAATATGGTAGAGAACAATACCGGACACACAGCAGTTTTTTCTGCGAAAACTGACATCAGCGCTCCGTGTAGCAGAGGGTAGTGGTATGTTTGTTTACTGTATACTAAATATTGTAAGACCTCTACTTCCTGTCGAATTTTCACTAATTGCGTTACAGTTTTTGTGTTGACACTTGAAAAATTATCAAATTTTAATAATGGAAGAAAAGAAATTTGATGTCAACGATGGAATATGTGCTATGTTTGCTTGTAAGAACAGTTTTGTGCAGAAGAAAATCCCATTCACGCTTCCAGTTATTTCAGCCCTGTAAGTACAAGATATTTTTTATGTTCTGTTCATACTTTAATGAGTCTTTTAGCTAAATGTAAGTTAATATTGTATAATAATTTAACTTGCAGAATAAATGTTTAATGAAAGATCGACATTTTCTTCTCGTATTCAGCTCCTTGAATATTTAGTGGCTAGTGGTAGCCCTGATCAACAAATTGGTTAACTTACATTACCGACATTGAAAGAAGTCTGTATTAAACATGAAAAATAAGTAAGCATTTTGGAGGAAACGTGATATAATAACACGGCTCCGTATCCAGCATTAGTCATTTAACTATTTTATTTATAACTAATTTACAAACAACTGCGCCGTTATCAGTAGACCTGTAACCAAAACAAAGGACGGCCATTTGCGTTGCGAGTGTTTGAGCTTCTTGTGTGTTCGTGTACATTGGAGATTCTTGTAAGGTGTTATTTTAATATTTTGTGTATATATATGTAATAATTAATTATTGTAATATATTGCAATGCAGGGATTAAAATACCCGGCCTGTAAATGCCAACAGCAACGGGATATTAAGACGTGTTTCGGAAAATGAGAGAACCAAATTTGGAAACACGAAAAATAATTGTAATAATACTTGCATGAATAATTTTATTTATTATTTTAGTTTAAATATGTTTGCTTGCACTGTCATAAGCTCTTGCAACTTCAGTTTGTTGTAACCAAATAAGCTACTATTATTTAATAATTTTAGATGTCAAATAGAAAACATAAGTTGCCCATACATGTTAATTTTTGGTAATGCCAATAAATGTTACAATTTTGAGCATACCTAGGAAAATATACAATATACAATGTTAAATTTCTAATGATTTAACTTAACATCTGTAGAGTAGGCTATCCATTATTGTAATATAAAACAATTCCATTAACATTGCCCACCTACCCCTAGTAAGTTACTGGGCAGCTAGTATTGAAAATAAATTACAGTAGACTCCCGATCTAACAACATCGGCATTCTAACGACTTAATTTCCAGGAACCCTGGAAAAATTAATATTTTCAAAATTGTCAAAGCTAAGCAAAGTGCAAAAGATCACAGTAAAACGTTATTTAAAACTACATTTGTGGACATTAAGCAATAACATACTGCAGTTATGATAAATTAATGATATGCAGTTGTGAAACAAAAAAAAAAAAAAAAAAAAAAAAACTGCAAAAAAATGTTAGAAACTTCGGCTGGAATGTTGTTAAAGCGCGCGCGCCTGGTGAGTTAGGTTGCCCGCGCAACACCGACATATGTAAGATGTGATGACTAACGCTACCTGATCTCCTCCTCACTTCTCCACGCTCCCTCCACCCTTCACGACTATTACACATTTTCCACGCGCCGCATGGCTAAAAATAGATAACACCCATCCTGACTGTCCACGTCAGCCAATAACCATTCACTTCCCCCACCCCCTGCCGATAAACCAGATTACGCTCGTGTGCGTGCAGTCGCTCGCATCAACTGCCGGCGCCGGCTGTGATAAGTCACGTGACAACTAGCAGCCTGTCTGGCCACAAAGCAGTGCCACATGTTTGCCTTTCTTTCCCACCTTCTCCCAGCCATCGTCTTTGTTTCCGTGTCTGGTGAGAACCCAGGGGGTTGGGGCTGAAGAGACGACACAGTTCTATTTATTACAACACGACCAAAAAAAAAAAAGGACCAGCTTGGCACTCAGTCCATAAACGAGACAAAAAAAAAGAAAGGAAACAATCCTGCGTTATCTCATCTTTTATCTCACGCATTCAGCTCGTCTTGACCTTGACAACTTCCGTAGTTATTGATCACTCGGCATGTGAGGCGGCTGCAGCGTAAAAACAGCCAACGATAGTCACGTATTCTACATGTGGGCTGATAAGATTTTTAATTATGCTCGTTCAACAGGGCAGCGATTAGAGCGACTGCGACTCGCGTGTCGAGAGCCACTCTGCCGCTATTCACAGTGCAGAGCATTAAACTGGTGCATTATGCATAGTTTTACGATTTTTCCTACAGGCCTATGACTTAAAACGACGAGTAATTCAGTCATTTTAGTGACAGCACCTTGAAGTGTCCGTTATTAGCCCTTCTGAGTGGCTCCAAATTCGCGTTTCTAATAGGGGTACTGGTTTTTAAAAAATACTTTTTTTCTTTTGTAAGCATTTTTATTCGTATCGCTTAAAATCGTATAATAGCGACAAGCTGTAACAGTTCATGTGTAATTACAAAAAAAATACTCAATGGCTTTACTGAAATGTTTTAAATCGTTGCAGTATGAGTCGTTCTGTTGTCGGTGAGCTTTGAGCCAGGCAAGCAGGATGAATCACGCGTGCACGAGTTGAGGAAGACAAGCCAAAGCCAGCCGCCCGCTCTCCCCTGCCCACTCCTCTCCCATCCTACACAACCAGACTTAGCACGCCTCGCGGAGGCGTCAAGGCACACTGGGAATCACAGAGCATTATTCTATTTCGAAGACTCTTTTCGTTATACTAAAATATAATTTCAAGAAAAAGTGTTTATTTTAAGTCTGTAATTGCTCTATATTAACTTAAAGGAAAAAAAAACACTCAATTTTTTTTATGTTCGTGGCGTCAAAATTAATTACCTCGGGACTAACGACATCGGCGATCTAACGACATAATATCTGGCACCGTGCGGTGTCGTTAGATCAAAGTATTACTGTATTTGTCTGAGATCTAAAAAAATAATATAAAGAAAATCACAACACACTTAGGATATAATTGCAATCATAATATACCTTAACTGTTGAGATGTTTTGATTGTCAGCTGGAAAGCACATGGTGGTAGAAGAAAACATAATGTTTTTGTTTACATTGTCCTACTTTTTTATGAAATGTCAAATACTGTAATGGAATTCATATACGGTATGGACTAACATGTACGTATCTGTGTTATAATTATTACAACTATAATTAGGGTTATGCAATGTATTAGATGTGTATTCAGTTGGAAATTTGTGGCTCCTTTGCTTAAAATTTCTCCAATAATTTAGCATGACTTAGGCCACCTAGGTAATCAAACTTCATGTTTGCAGATTTAAAAAAAAAAACTGAGCAGCATACTGACTTGCAAAATATGTAAAATAAGAGAACATTTTCGTGATAAAACATTTCTAATTGAAAAGTCTGTGCAGGATGGAGTGGGGGCAAACTGTGAAGGACCCAGTAATTAGCTTCAATATCACTACATTCTACAGCCTTAACAAACCAGTATACACTAGACCCTCGATTTTACGAATACTGACGGTTCCATTTATGACATTCGTAAAACCGCTACCTTCGTAAAATCAATTGAGGCCAGTTTTGCCCCCAACCCCTTTTTCTAATTTTAAAATGGCACTTTTTCCGCAAAGTATATCCAGTGGGATCACGATTTTCGTGGCGTTTTGTGGGAAAGTAAGACAAGTTGTCATTAAAATATAAATTTATATCACAAGACTGACGTTTTCCGATTAAAATGGTACCCTTGAACGGTAAATATGACCGACCCGTGTCCTGGAAAAAAAAAAAAAAGAGAGAACAATAAACACAGAGCACCGAGTGTTCTTGCGAATACATAGTCTGACATCCATATCGTTTCACACAAAAAACGGCAAATAATAACTTCAATTTAAGTTTGTATCAATAGACAAACGTCTTCCGATTAAAATCACACCTACGAACGATCGATACCACCAATCCATGTCACAAAAATAATAAAACACAAAGCACGGATGCCTGCTCACACTCGTGTAGTCTTGATGTCCGTAGCATTGTGTGGAAAAATAAACCTAAAAAGGTTTACAATACTCTTGTCAAAAGAAACTAAAATTAGTGTCGCACGCAACATTTTTACGGAGGCCGCCAGGCTGGTGTGCTCTCCTTTGCAACACGAAAATAATGACAAAAAAAAAATCAAGTGAAGTTTGAAAACACTCCTTTTGCTGGAATATGTTCGGTACTTGTGCCCTTTTAAATATGACACACCACGGCAAGAGTCGAGCTAATGCAAAAACGGTGCCGTCAACGAGTCTTACCCGTTGCCCAGTTGTGTTTACTTTCAAATGGTCGCCTGGCTGATTTGTAGTGCTGATAACATGTCCCACCCTCTTTCTTTGTCTTGCTTCTACTTAGCTTGCAGTCACGCATGCATACGTACACACACAAACACTCTCTCTCTCCCCCTCCCGCCCCCGCCAAGGGCGCAGTATTCTCACGCAGACAAAGGACACGTGCGTCACGGAGAAATTTCATTAGGCCGCCGATGCCCTGACCACAGCGTCGGCGCCAGAAATCCTACAGCCTGGAGGAGATTGCAAAAGTTTCTCACTTCACCAGTAAAATTTAATAAACTACTAAAAACTCTAAAAATAACATTCATACAAGAAATGTGATTATTTGTCATTTTCAGTGTTCGGGTGCGGGTAGAGGTGGGAATACGAAAAATCCTGTGGTGCACACGGTAATAGAGATTATCTTTATCTTTACCGGCATTATGTACGCGTGAAAGCGGGCTGATATAGGCTAAGGGAAGGGGAGGGTTTCAGGTTAGATGTCTGCTAGATATTTTTCCGTCATTGGTGGGCGGGGGTGAAGATATAGATAGAAATCCCCTGGGAAACGCGTTGCAAGTTGTTTTCCACGCTAATGTTTGGAAGGTATGTAGGTGAGGGGGATGGTCTGCCGGCCGTGTCACAAGCAT
The DNA here is from genome assembly GCA_003012365.1 of Medauroidea extradentata. Lineage (NCBI taxonomy): Eukaryota > Metazoa > Arthropoda > Insecta > Phasmatodea > Phasmatidae > Medauroidea > Medauroidea extradentata. The sequence continues at coordinate 8,519 of PNEQ01002156.1, read as the reverse complement.
GTAACTCTAGCTGTCACTCACTGCCTTGTTATCTATGAAGAGTAAGCTTTCACTTTATTAAAAAGAAATGAGGGTAGACAAACTGTGTAACCTACATAGTGCTCACCGGCCGAATGTTGCCCTCAGACGTGTGCCGTGACATTTTTCAACAGCTGTAACATTTTTTTTTAAATAAATTTTTTCGATTTTTTGACGGTTCTTGAGAGTATATTTGTAAAATCCAGGGTTCGTAAAATCGGGGGTCTAGTGTAGTAACTAATTTCTTAGAAATTCTGAACATGAAGTAGCTGTTTTGGAAAATATTCTTCTTCTTCTTACTTTATTCTTCACCTGGTTCTCCTGAATTTGTTGTACTTTTTTCTTTTATTTAATATTTTAGAAATTCACACGAGCCTAGATAATTTGTTTCTTCTTAAGTATTATGCCTAGCCTAATTTCTTTTTAAAATTCTTTTTTGTCTAGAAGCTGCAGGACAGTAAGTAGACAAAAAGTGACCTAGGTGACATTCATGTACAAGGATAATGTTATTTACAGTACACTCCTCCCCCGCTTATCCGACTCTGTTTTAACCGAACCTTCAGTTAACCGAACCGTCTTTCTCCGTGTGATAAATGTGAATACATGCCCATTAATATGTACAAACATGTAGTATGATTAGCGCGCGCAGTACGCAATTGCCGTGTGCACTGTGCCGGTCACGAAGCGAGCCGCGAGCGGTGCCAGCAACTGAACGGGTGGATTGGTCGGGGGAAGGATGGTGACGGACGGGTAGGCAGGCAGTCGGCTGCTGCAGACCAATGTAATCAGTTTGACGAGTGTGGCAATTTTTTTATTTATTTTAGCATGCATGCTCTGGTGATAATTCTGTGTGCGCTTGCCCGAGACATATAAAAATAAGCTTGGACGGGTGAAAGTAATTGTTCACTTGTCCGTTGGGCAGGTAATGCTAGTGTTATTTGCCAGCAAAAATAAGCGACGCCAACATTGGTAGTAGCTTTATTTTCGCGCACTAGTCGTGAACTGTGTTTAGCGGCGGCACAAAGTTAAGTTCGAAGACAATAATTAGCAGTAACAGAAGTGGGCGCACGTGTACTCAATGACTTTAGCAAGGTCACAAGTTTGTGATTTTATTCCGGCAGTGTGCCGACAGAAAACATGTCTGACCTACGTGAACGCTACCAAACCTAGATAGACTGTTCGTTGAAAAGCAGTGCTAAGGATAGACATGCTTGTTTTCACACGCGGCCCACCACCCGTGATTTTTTTTTTATTTTTGTTATTTCCCCTTCAGCTGTCCAAACAGACTCGTTCCAAGACAAAAAAAAAAGTGACTTGTTCCCACGCTCTTCCTGACGGTGTGTACGATACTTGAACAATGCAACAGCCAGCCAGCCCGCAAGGATTTATAGCTTCTCGCTGCTCAAGATTATGGGATATTTAGTGTGTTAAATTATAATTTATAATTAGTGTACAATAAATGTTGAAATTGCCATTAAACTAAAAGATAAAAACACGTACGGCCGACTGTGTGAGCATGAAGATTAATCAGAACAGCAAATGTGTCCTCTCATCCGCCATCCTTGCTGCTTATCTCAAAAAGCTGAAGGTCTACAGAGTAAAATATAAGCTGTAACAAGCTTAGCAGAAATAAGCACGAGTAGTTGTGTGGGTGCGTGTGTGAGTGAGAGACAGCACTATCGTCTCTCCCAGAGGCATTTCTTCTGTATGCGTGGTGTGTGTGTGACTCAGGTATAGCACAGCCGGCGCCAATTATTCTTAGTGAAGAAACAGCATATGTCCGCCGTTATTCAGTCAGAACACTCAGTTCTTGTTCCAAACAGCCGTGTCATCTGAGTTGAGCGGAAGCTTTTTGGGAGCGCCTGACAGCCGGCACAAGCGGTACACAGGCACTTCGCGTCACGTACTCCGACTTCAGTGACAGTGATTAATTCTCGTAAACAGGCATCGTCTTTTTTTTCTTCGCGTTTTTTACATTCCGTTTCCTGCAGTGTAAAATCACAATTTATTTTGTGTTATGTTGTTAGGGTAACTATATACATATGTGCACATCTAAACACAGTAGATTATAAAACGTACGTCATGTTAGTTACAGTGCTTTTCACTTAAAGGATGATAATAAAGGATTGTGGTAACATATCGTGAGCTACGAGGCAGTCGCACGCAGTCGCATCTGTTCAGTGTCAGCATAGAATACAGAAGGGGGAGGCTAGGCGAGAGAGGGGAACAAAGCAAGACGGGGCAGCTTGATCAGCTGGCTGCGGAGCATCGGCCGGGCGGGTAGCAGCGTTGCCAGATGACTTTAGCACGGAGTTACGCTGAGATTCTTGGGTACGTTTAAATATTGTACTACTTTTAATTTTTCAGTATTATGTACATAAAGTGTAAAATAAAACTCAATGAACAGTTTGTGTATATATGTTCACCATGTTTCTTATAGTATATGATTGTTGCTTTAATACAAACATACCTAATTTGTTTATGAACAAAAAAATTGCTGTTTTATCCGAACAATTCAGAAAACCGAACCGGTTCGTCCCCCGACTAGTTCGGATAAGCGAGGGAGCAGTGTACTTGGTCTGGCCCACCAAGTCCAGAATGACTAATGTAATCTTGTATTTGTTTACTGTATGAACTTTGCCTAGCATATTTTGATCTGATTCATTTGTAAGTCATATAAATGAAAATTTGTTCTCGAGAGGATTTGAAACTAATAAACAATGTTAAAATTCACAAAGAACAAAATGGTGCTCAAAAAACAAACAATGATAAATGACATTTTTAAACAATGATGGTGGCTACTGAAATGTATAAGAAATAATTTTTAAGATATTAAAAATGTTTACTTCCATAATACATGAAACACAACGCAGGACATTTATCAACACTGGATACTCCTTTCTCAAGAGATTTCATGAGCTCACCTCGTCCCCGGCTAACGCTGCAGCAAACTCATCACAGTCCAGGTGGAGGTATATGTCAGCCAGTTGACTCAGCAGTCGGCGTGGCTCCCAGCCATACTTCTCTGGGTTCCGCACCTTCAGGTTCTTGCCTGTACACAGTACGCACCATGCACATCTTAACACTTTACACCCAACTGCACTGGACATTCAGCAAAAATAATAATACACACTACACACACACCACCATGCACGCACACACACACACACACAGGACGTTGCAAAATTCCATGTCAATATTCTAGGGAAAGAATCCTCACGTATAGAGGAACAAAAAGTGTTATATGAACATAGGTCCAAAAACGCACAGTTTCTGTGCTACAGTAGGAATACATGTTGTATGGCTGATAGCGAGCTGGCAGGATCATGTTGCTGTGTCACAGTTGTTCCTACTGTCTGTGTGTTAGTGGCATAGTGTGTGGCATAGTAATATGTTATGTACTGCTGTAATAATGCCCCACAGCATACATAACTGAATGTAGTATGATTGAATGAATAATTGTACGAGTGAATAAATGTCAGAATAATTTAATGAGGTACATATACTGTACAAAATAATGACAAAAAAATGAATAATATAACAAAGAAACAAAACAATATAGAAATATATCAGACAACAAATTAAGAAGAAAAAAAAAACAATAAAACATATAATATTTGCATTTGTACTTTATATCTGTACTCCAAGAACTTGCAGCCACCACACTTCTAGGACATTAAACTACTTTACATAGTACTTATAACCTGATACATTTCTTTGCTTCCTCAGGTAACGTTTATTCATTCCTGAACAATATTATTATTATATAATGAATAAATGGTGAATCAAATCATGCCATATTAAAAACCCTGCCTCCTAACAAATACAACGAATGAAAAATTTCCCTACGGTAACTCGCAGCACCATTTTCATGTGATTTACTTTTAAATACAAAATGAGAATCAAAGAACTGCACTCGTACAAAGATCAGACGTTCATACTGATAAAGGCATTGAGCAGTTATAAATGGCAGTCAAACATACATTTTGGGCCACACAGCTGCTGCAGATTGAAGTTGAGCATGGCTGCAAGTCGGTCGACAAGCTCTGGCCTAAGGAATGGCTCTCGGATATCTACGGTGAGGTAGTGGAACATGTCGACAGTTTCTTTGGCTAATGTGAGGTAAGACCTGAAGACAATAACAAAGCACCGTTGTCAGTTACAATTTAAAGAACTCATGCTTACCACAATACATCAGTCCCTTCTAGCCACTATACACAGATGCCACAATCTTCTGCAGACTTCTCCTATGATACATGATAGTTACATAGAAACATATATTTCTTATATTTCGTGACATACTACAAGAATTTTAGACATTACATGATTACAATTTGTGTTTATCTACTGCGTAATACCTGTTAAAAATCTTCACTATTGTAATAAGCCAGCAGACAGGTGTTTTGAAAGCAGTACATAATAATACATCACTTCCAAGCCCTTCCCATCTCCTGGCTGGGCATTCAACTTAAAGTGTGTGGTAGATAAATAAACACTAAGAACACCTTCTTTTTGAAATCCAATGAGGGAAAAACTACAAAACACTAGATAATGATATTAGCGATCGTTACGAGCAAACATTTACCCAGAATGACGTATTTGTTAAGTGTAATCTGTTCTGCCACAGTAAAATGTATGATATTACAGCAGCAGTGTTTGTTCTTCAGCAATATGTCATTCGAGAAAAATTTTTGCTCAGAAAGTTAGCAATAACTATTGTCTTAGTTTACTGTTTTTTTTTTCTCTTGCAAACAGGGTTCGAGAAACCTACAATTTTTAACAGATGCGTTTAGGGCTGAATTACGTATCATGCTCTTTTAACTGAATCCCAGACGTGTATCTTGTAACTAATACTTCAACAATATTGTGGTACACAGCAGGCTTCTGGTAGTAGACAAACAAGACCACCTGTGCGAGCAGCTTATTGCTTCATCACAAAGCAATTTTAAATTTCCAATGACACGCCAACAATGACAGAATGTTTAGTTCCAGAACGTAAAAGTTAAGCCCTCACTGACGATACACTGGTCAGTAGCAGGGATAGGAGTGACCTCTGGTTTTTAAAATAAGAAAATTTGTAGAGTAAAACCTTACACAAATATGAGAAGTTGAGTATCATAATTGATTTTCATCTTATAACTGGATTTGGATGGGGATTAGCTTTCCCCTCCAAGAAACACCATTATTAATTTTAATTTCACAAACAATGAGAACATGAATGATACAACAAAATAAATCATATCATTTAAAGAACAATTTCAAATACTTAAAACAAAACAAAATGTATGACTCGAGCAAAATTCTGCACTATTATATCAAATAGAAATACAGTATTCATTAAACATTTAACCTAAAACAAAAAAATAACACTGAAACAGACAACTGACTGTGCTTAGCAGCCATATCTCCAAGTAATTTTTAAGTCTTTTTATAATGGGCAGAAACTAACATCGTGATGAGATTGTTTGCCTTTTTCCTAATGTTTTTTTAAGAGTCTGAATATTATCTTCATTGCTTTCTTCCTTCTTCAATGACATAACACCTCCTACATTCCTTGAGCAACTTGAGCTTCCTTAAGATCACCTTCATTTCAGAGTCTTTCGAAGACGTAATGTGTCTTCACTAAGCAATAACCTTAATTTCGGAGCCATTTGAAGACGTCATGTGACTTCACTAAGCAATCACCATCATTTCAAAGCCTATCGAAAATTGTGTCTTCACTAAGCAATAACCTTTATTTCAGAGCCTTTCGAAGATGTAATGTGACTTCACTAAGCAATAACCTTTATATCAGAGCCATTCGAAGACGTCATGTGACTTCACTAAGCAATAACCTTTATTTCAGAGCCTTTCAAAGACGTTACGTGTCTTCACTAAGCAATAACCTTTATTTCAGAGCCTTTTGAAGATCTAATGTGTCTTCACTAAGCAATAACCTTTATTCCAGAGCCATTCGAGGACGTAATGTGTCTTCACTAAGCAATAACCTTTATTTCTGAGCCTTTCGAAGACGTCATGTGACTTCACAAAGCAATCACCTTCATTTCAGAGCCTTTCGAAGACGTAATGTGTCTTCACTAAGCAATTACCTTCATTTCAGATCCATTCGAAGACGTCATGAGACTTCACTAAGCAATAAACATTATTTCAGAGCCTTTCGAAGACGTTATGTGTCTTCACTAAGCAATCACCTTCATTTCAGAGCCTTTCCAAGATGTAATGTGTCTTCACTAAGCAATAACCTTTATTTCTGAGCCTTTCGAAAACGTCATGTGTCTTCACTAAGCAATCACCTTCATTTCAGAGCCTTTCGAAGACGTAATGTGTCTTCACTAAGCAATTACCTTCATTTCAGATCCATTCGAAGACGTCATGAGACTTCACTAAGCAATAAACATTATTTCAGAGCCTTTCGAAGATGTCATGTGTCTTCACTAAGCAATCACCTTTATTTCAGAGCCTTCCGAAGACGATAATGTGATTTTAATTTCTTTGAACCTTTTTAACAGTTCTTGCACTTTATAACTTTCCTTCTTCTTTCTTCTTTGCTATTTATTCTTCCTTCAGCATAGCTCCTTCCTCTTGGGCTACTATCTATTCCTTAATTTAAGCCTTGTAGTATTTATACACATTTTGACCCAAAAATATTACTTTCTTAGTAATTGAAACACGATAAGGTTTATTGTTGTAAAAGCTCAATGCAGCCTTTACAATGAGACTGCTGTTTAAGGACCTACTAAACATCTTTGTTGCCTCCTAAATAACAATTTTTGAGATGGAACTATGCGACAAACAAAGTGCAGCTTTGATTACTTTGGATACAAAGGGAAATTTGGTGACCCATCCAAATTCAGGGTTCCATGAAATAAGCCAAGTATAGGTCATTCAGAATAAAGTGAGCACTAAAGATTTAACCTTTGAAAAAAATCACTAGCCCTTACTGCATATTAGTCAACATTATCAGTAGTTACATTATTGTTTGTATGTTTGGTAACAAATCATAGCATGTAGTTACGCGTGTTTTCTTATTTGAATACAGCTTTAGTGAAAGAACATATGATGTAATCGATCTCTCTGTATATGATATACTTCAATGTATTTATTTACACTCTTATTGTCATACCTACTTACTGTGTAATGTTACTTTATTAGCGCCATCACAAAGTGATACAACTGCCCGCTGAATTCAAAACAGCCATTGACACATAGCCGCTAACGCTTGCACCATAGACTTAGTTCAAAAGTCCTCCGACAGGTGGCATCAGAGTTAGGTTTTCGCCGCTTCGCTTCGCTTGCTTGAAAGCGAGTTGAATCAGGAGTGTGACTGTCCGTTGTGTAATAAATATGGGTTTCTGATGAACACATTCACAGTTACTTCTAATACTTTTGAATATCATTGCTAATCTTTTGTTATACGATCACCAGCCTGAGCATGTGGAAATAGAAGTAACATTTATTTTTTTCTGTTCCCCATGTTACGAAATATGTTTTTTTATTGTTTTTGTAAATTGTGTCGTCGTCGTTCATGGCAGTACGCTGAACGGAACTTTAATTCTTGAATTACGTGGGTCATGTGTGTTTATAGTGGCGGTTTTGAATTGCAAATTAATATACTACACATGCATTTACGATATAAGTAATGGCAACAGTGTGTGTCGTAACCAATTAGGGTCGATGAAAAAGAAAACAGTGACATAAAACGTTAACTCACAGGTATTTATATCTAATATTACTATTGAGTATAGCATATATACAGCGCCCGTTCATTTAATGAGTAGATGTTGCAGATAACATTTATCGGAGCAGTGTAATGTAAATGTAAACATTGTACGAGCCTATGTAAATAAAAGCACGTGGCAATGTTTATGTTTACATGCAGCGGAAAGATATAAACTGGTAGGAAATTGAAAAAAAATCAGGGGTTTTTTGAGTGCTCACTTTATCCCGAATCACCTATAACTATCAAAGCTTGAAGATGCCACTTCACTCTCGGAAGTTTCTTTTTCCCATTGTAGGTATTTCCATTCGTCAATAAGCTTATCATCTGGAATATCTATGCTACTTTCCTCATGTATTGACAGCTTCTTTCAGATTTTCTTCCCGGTGAATTAAGAAATCCAAGTGCTTGTTTTAGCTACACTTAGTTTGTCATTACTTTTCACACAAGCTATTTAGCACCAGCAGTATAATGAGCTTAAACACTTTTCTGGAAACACAGAACTTCCATTTCTGGTAACCTTAACCTGTTCAGCAACATGAGAGTCCTTCAGTTCTTGATTTTTTAAGTAATTGGAGACCTGAGTTTGTCGCCACTCGGCTGGCCAAAAATGGGTGAGGGTTGCCTTCAGGCTGTAGTTTAGGTGAGCACGAGATGGTACCTGAAGGGTGAGCCGAGTGTACAAATTCTCACTTTATAGTATGGTGGGTGAGCGCTTAGTGAAGACTCACCTTTTAGAATAGTTCCTGTAGGAGCTTACGCTTGTGCTGGGAAAGCTGTTTCG